>CACVBM020001126.1:0-170231 GCA_902728155.2 Microthlaspi erraticum | reverse complement strand
AGGCTATGATGGAGGAATTCGTTCTCCTGCGACGTGCTACTGACAACCAAGGAGATTGCGTTCGTGTCCTGAGAGTTGCTGATCGGATTGAGGCAGAGCTAGGTGAACTGAAACGCCTAGCTCTTACGGAGAACAAGCGTCACAGGGGAGTGGAACTGAACATCGTAATCGCGCTTGTCGTCCTCCTCGCAGGCTTCATCATAGCCTGCGGATGCATGATTATGTTTTAGAAAAGTTTGCATGGTTGTTTGAGGAGAGCTGTATAATATTTGTTGTATTTTCCGTGTTTTAGTAGACATCTAATGTAGACGTGAACGGTAGACTTTAAAAGTAGACTTCCTTATCGTTTTAAAGTATATGTTAAAAAATAATTACCAGAAAATTGGCTACATATTTATTGGTAACCCTAAAACCTTCATCATATGTTAGTCATGATGTTGACTACTGTAAAATTACCAATGTCAATTGCAATGTAAATGTAATTAGTCGAGTAGGAACGATATTAAGAAGACTTAATATTTTTAACTTCATGTGTAGACGACGAGGAGAAGTATACAATTAAACATTATTAGCGCGGGAAAATTCGCGGGCTTTTTTACTAGGGCATTCGAAATAATGACTTCATCTGTAGACATCATTAGAAAAGTACGTTTTTTCATAACTTCAATTGAACCAACTTGAATTTACAATAATTAGACCGAAAACCGCTCCGATTACCACGGGTATATCGATAACCGCTCCAATAACCGCTCCGACCGTGCGAGAGTTTACCTAATCTCCCCATTTGGTAAAGTTTCATTTTTCCCAAACGAAAGTTAAAATTTGTCACGAAAGGGCGATTTCCGACGTTTCGAACGCCGCCGGCGATTTCCTCTCACTTATATCTCCGCCGCCTGTGGATAATTCGTATAATCGTCGCTGCTGTAAAAATCTCCAAGTTCATCTCTCATCTCCCGTCCCGCTAGTAACGACCGTAAGCTATTTCCCTCTTGTATCAACTTTTGCAGATTCCAGTGTTCCACTTCACCGTACTAACGAATTAGCCTTTGTCTTGATATCCTCCGCCACCTATACTCCATTGTCGTTGATGTACTTCAGCATATCGTCGTTGCCATACTTCCTCCATCATCTTCACCATACCCCGGCGTGGTACCGAGTATAGCGGTAAACTAGGGTCAGTAAACTACCCAATCTTTCGATTAATGTTGTTTGTCGTTCGCCGTATATTAGGGTTTGGTGATAGACTTCGTATTAAGGCTTGGTATGTAGACTTCGTATTATGTCTTCGTATGTAGACTTCATATTTGGACTTCGTATTTAGACTTCGTATGTAGACTTCATAGTTCGACATCCGATGTTGACTTATACTGTAAACTTTAAAGTTATACTTCAATTTGTTATATACTAGTAATAGTGATCTTTTCGTTTCTTGCTATTGCATCAGGATGGAAAAGCCTACATTTCCTAGGAGGTTTTTCACCAAAGGTTCAGATCCTGAAAGCGACAAAAGCATCGGGTATTACAGCAACAACACGAAGTTGTTCGCAGCTCTCACCACACTCTTGACCGATGATGAATGGGCTGAGCTCGAGGAATCTCGCTCGGGGTATTCTTCAGGTTCGTGAACAGCAAATTCTCATGGGCTTCAATGATTGTGAAGTGTATGCTCAATATGCAAATAGTGTGCAAGAAGCCCTTCGAGATTTGGAGTGTGGTTGGCTCAAATCCTGTAAGGTTTTCGTTGCACGAGTTTGAACACATTACCGGTCTTAACTGCGAATACAAAGAGAATCTCAAGGCACCTCTGACTGCGGACATAGATGAGAATGAATTTTCTGAGTTTTGGGAGAAACTTGGTGTTCATACCAAGTTTGGGCCTTCAGTTGATAACCTCACCCGAGCATGTGGGTGGGCCCAAGACTGGTCGAAAGAGGACAGAAAGAGGCTGGCTTATTTAGCCGTCTATGCTGGTTTCATTGTTGGCGAGAGGCAAACTATTGCCACACCGGTCGAGATGGCAAAGCTAGTAATGGATCTTGAAGAGTTTGAAGGTTATCCTTGGGGGAGAGTAGCTTTCTTGAATCTCATTGAATCTGTAAAATCTGCCAACCTCACCAAACACTACTACATTAACAGGTTTGTCGAAGTGCTACAAGTGTGGTCGTACTACGCAATGCCTAGCTTCGGTCAGGACTTCGGTGAGCCTGTAGTGGGTAGGGTATCTCCGACTATGATGGCCTTCAAAGGAATGAAAGGGCGCAAAAATATAATGCAGACTCTTCTTGCGCAGGTAAGTGACGTTTATCAATCCAATATGTGTGTCAATACTTGTACAATGACTGAATGAAACATATTACATGCAGGTTAATTTCAACCATATGATCATGGTGGACAGGGATAATGCTTACCCTAGGTGGGACAACGACGTCGACGATGAACACATCGAGAATGTGATGAAGGCTTTTTACGGAGAGCTCGGAGGGACCTGGAGATGGAAGCCTTCCGACTGGATATCCGAAGGAGTAATCGTCTTGGATAAGGTGAAGGAAGAGAAGGGAATTGACAAGAAGAGGCATCTGGATTCGGGTCTAGGGCCGTCAAAGAGACCATGCCCTGCCTACGGGATCGATGGACATACCTCGGGAGCTAGTTGGGATACATTCCAGTCCACTGTGGCTGCAATGTTTGAACAGTTCAGTAAGCAGCAGACAGGTGAGATCGGTCTCCGTTTCGATAGACTTGATGAGAAGGTTGAGGTCCTTACAAGCAAAATTAGTTGTATGGAGTCGACCATCGAGAAGCTTCAAATTGTCATGTCGGAGGAGGAGAGAGAAGCGAAGGACCGTGTTAAGCCCGACAATGGTCCTGCGTTTTCTCCAGACGGGAAGCTTCCCGACGAGTCCGAAGCTGCAAAGGAGCATGACACGTCGAACGCTGCGAAGGAGCCTGACAATAACAATCCTGCTGGCCCGGTTAGTACAGATAACTCTCGCAAATTCTCTGCTCGTATTGCTGCAAAACAAACAATGGATGAATCTGATAAGCTTGAGAATCCTAAACTCCCTCCCAGTAAGAAGAGTAAAAGTACTAAGACCAAGCGGAAGTAGTCTTGAAGACATCACTTCCACCAATCTGCCTTTACTGTTTGTTTGTTATTTTTCAAATAACTTTGGTTGTAGATTTCATGTCATCCGCCTACACTTTACTCAAAACATTTTTTTCAATCCATTTGGGACACACACACATTTAATAAGCAGTCTAACTTTGCTATTCTCTATCACTCGGTGTAGAACAAAACAGTTGCGTCCTCTGAGAGTGAGAGTGAGACTCCTGAGGAAGAGAGTTGCGAGCTTCTGAGAGAATACTTCCCCACCAAGGAAGAGAAGATTGCTGACCTCAAAAGAAGGCAACCGAAGGACACCGCAAAGGTTATTGACGCGAAGGCAAGAAAGACAGAAAGACTGAGGACACTTGCACAGACGCAAAATGGTATATATGTGGGCAGCAGCACGGTCAAGCGAATGTTCAGTAACAAAGAACCTAGAGGTCGTGGTTATGATCCCTTTCGGAAGGCGGATAAGCAGATGAAGGAGGTCGTCTTGGATCATTACAAGAGTTGTCCGTAAGTTCATTTCACCTTTATTCTTCAAATGTATACTTCGCATGATTTATTTTACCGAAACATAGTAACTAACTACCAATTCTTTGGTTCTCAGTGGACTAGGAAAAAAGAAGACCATTAAGACCGTTCATGACTATCCACTACGCTTTTGGTGGTATGACCTCCTAAATCAGAACGAGTGGCTCATTGACACGGTGAGAATAATATAATTTTATGAAATATTCATGTTCATTTCCATAGAATGGGTTAAGTGAGTGTTTTAGATGTTCGTTGTGCACATATGTTTATTTCGTACGTAGACTTCCTATGTAGATTTCGTTACTAATAATTTTTGGTTAAAAACGCAGCACATGAACGCTGCTGTCTACTTGCTGAGGACACGATTGTTGGATCACCCCGAATGGTTTAGAAGTGACAGGTTTTGTTTGGTTGACACCACATTTGGGCAATATTGGACGGCGAAGTACGACGAATTCAAGATGATAGAGCCCAACGAACTTGGTGAAGGAAGACCACTGCCAACGCTATCGTACGATTACTACAAAGGTGTCTTACCAGAGCCTCGACCGACAAACAAGATCTGGGGCGTCGACATCGATGAATTGTACATACCTTTCAACCTGAATGGTGACCATTGGGTTGCTCTATTCGTTTCCTTGCCAAAGAGGCACATCACCATATACGATAGTAAACCTAGTCACGTGAAGCCGGGTCTTTTGGCTTCTCTAATAGAACCTGTGACAGTGATGTTTCCATATCTGATGAGGCAGTTGGCGGATGAAGACAAAAAGTACGAGTGGACTCTCGAACCGTTCACCTACGACCGTCCTATCGACCAAGCTTCCTGTGCCACAGCAGGCTAATGGCAGTGACTGTGGAGTGTTCACACTAAAGTTTATCGAGTGTCACGCCCTTGGTATTGAGTTTCCTCAGACCTTGTGCCATAAGAACATACCAAGCCTTAGGCTGAGGCTTGCATATGACCTATTCGAGGAGACAGGGGTCCGGGGACCAAAGGAGCGAGACTGGTCCGAGTTGGATTAATGCCAGCCAGTGGTTTAGGGAGGGTTTAGGAGGCGAGGACGTTTGTATTAGACTTTTTTGGGATCCGTTGAAAGGGTTACGCGGTATATTTTTTGGCATAACCTATCATTGGCATCGGTGTAAACTTCTACTGTATATAGCGGTAGACTTATTTTGTAAACTTCTATTGTAGATATCGGTATGACGTCTACTAGTTATAATATGTAAGACGTGGTCAGAACCAGTTAATGTATTAGATTGTATTTTAAATTCGAATCTATAGACTTCGATTGTGGACGTCATTAGCAGTTAATGTATTATAGTGTATTTTAAATAAAATCCACAAACATAAACGGTGTTCCAAGCATAGATAGTAATAGCCACTTAACAGTTAAACGAAAAAAATCAATGGATATAGTACGATAACATCATCCGTTGACGTCGGTTGTAGACTTCAGTCGTCAGCAGTCTTCAACCGGAAAAATATACGATTTGGACCGTTACTATAAGTTTTTTGAAAATTTATGTACCAGGATGAATAGAGAAGTGGTTTCACTTACGCATTTTGGACGAGTATGACCTGGTAATCTACACTTAGAGCATGTGTACGCTTTTGGCATCTTCCTCGGTTTATGCTTCCTCTTTCTTGCCATTTCTAACCAGCTTTGCCACCTAGATTTCTTTTTCCTACCAGGAGTGGGTTTTTCTTTAGGAGGACGGCAACGTTCCTTCTTCACGGAGGAGAATCTGGAAGGAGGAGGAAAAAGTGGATGCGCGTACGTTGAGTGACAGGTGTTCCTCTTGTAAGCCGGACTCACATAATCGGAGACTGACAATCCAGCCATTGTAATTGCAGCAATGACGTGCGAACATGGTATCTTTTCAATATCAAACACACCACAAGAGCACGTTCGGAGCTCAAGATCGACGTTATAGTATCCTGATGTAGACTTAACTTGGAAATGCCAATCATCTATGCGCTCCACGTCCATAAAACCTGCATAGTACTCACGAATAGACAACAAGTATTCAACTCCTTTGCTATGATCGGTGGTGAGACCTAGAGCATTTTCACGCCTCTTGAGGAACCAGTGGCTCAACCTCTCTCTGATAAACTCTAAGAGAAAAGGTATTGGAAAATCTTTGGCTTTCTTCACCATGGCGTTAATCGACTCCGCGATATTGCTAGTCTTTAGGTTGTATCTTTCTCCTGGGCAGTGAACTCGTGACCACAAGCTCGGATCGGCTCCCTCCAAGTACGTTGCAAGCGCCGGTTTTGCAGCTCGTATTTGATCCATATACCAGTTGTAAGTGTCCACCGTGTGCGCATATGCAGCACCTTTGACCATATACATGATTTCTTTCGCGTGGTAAGTTCCAATTATGTTATTTTGCATATGATAGTAGCATATACCTCTTGTTGCCCATGGCAGGACACTTTCAATTGCATTGGCGATAGCTGGGTGTCTATCAGAGACTATGACCAGTGGGAAATCCTCAGTGAAGCAACTTTTCAACTTGTTGAAAAACCACCCCCAAGACTCATTATTCTCTGCATCTACAACAGCAACAGCCAAGGGGAAGACTTGGAAGTTGCCATCCTGACCAGCTGCGACAAGAAGAACTCCACCATACTTCCCAGTCAGATGTGTACCATCAACAACAATCACTCGCCTTACGTACTGAAAACCTACTATTGAAGCTCTAAACGATACGAAACAGTACATGAATCGATCCATCCCATCTCGCACAAGGTCAGTAATAGTTCCTGGGTTTGCTTCTTTGATTCTTTGCAAATATGAAGCCAAGTTCGCATATCCCTCTTCCGCTGTCCCTCGAACGTATTCTTGAGCAGCTTTCAAAGCCCTATATGACGAGGTATAACTGAGTTTCAAACCAAACATCACTTTCATAGATATAGCAATGTGTTGAGGCACTATTCCCTCAATAATGCCAACCCTCTCCATGAATAAAGCTCCGATATATTTTGCTGTACAGCTCCTACGGTGAGCTATACGGTCTACAACGGAACAAGTATGAGTGTCTACGTACTTTGTGACCCAAAACGCGGTTGGTTCGTTCTTCACAGCCGCCCTGACTCGCCAGGCACAACCTTGGACGTTGCAAATGGCAACAAATAGTTCTGGAGTAGACTTGAAGACATGGAAAGAGAATCTGTGAACCAGAGCCATCAATCGCAACATGCAAAGAAGTTCTTCTTTGTCTCCAAAACGCTGTCCAACGATAATGACGGCGTCCTTATGCTTATCAAAACGACCTCCTTCATTATAGCAACGCCCTTTAAGCCGGATATCGTCGAGAGGAACCTTTTTCTCACGCACATCTTCGTCTACGACTCTCCCATACACACTGTAATCAGCTTCTGTTTCATCAATATCCCCCTTACTCCAATCTGTTGGTGGATTTGGTGGAATTGGATCATCTTCCCATTCCTCTTCCGCCTCATTATCTTCGTGTGAATGTACATCCCAGTCCTCATCATCGGAAGACAAACCCCACTCACTATCATGTTCTACATTATCAGCAACAGGTACATCGTCTTTCATATGATTCCTTTGCTGGCTCGAAACACAGAGGCGTAGTACGTACGTTCTACTAAGCTCAATCAGACTTTGAACTTGCCTATCAGTCGTTACAAACGTAGGAGGAGAATCAATGGGCAGCTGCTGGAGCATAATGTCTGGAAGTGGGTATCCTATCTGTAAAAGCTCAGCATTCTTATCAACCCCATAATCATCTTTCGCCATGTCAACGAGCTCGACATATGTACAACCATCTCTCAGTGAGAAAAGTCTTCCTCCCTTGTCGTCATCCACCTCAAAGAACCAGGTCCCTTTGTCTCTCCTATCCCATTTTCCATAAACAGCAGCTATGTACACCATCTTCTGCAAATATAAGAGAAAGAAGAAGTAAATATTAGTGGGGTAATAGAGTAAGTAGACTTCATGATGAAGTCTACAACATTATCAGCTACTGCCCAAAAAAGCTAAGAACTTTGATTTTCTGAAACATATAATGATTAAGCACGCCAAAATGATACACAGGAAATTAAACAGATTAAAACAACTCATTGTCAAAGAAAATCTTGAAAATTAGTAGGTCATAATGCTCAAATATCGAATTAAAAAAACATACACAAAGTAGACTTCATAGTGAAGTGTAACGGTAAACATCAGAGTGAAGTATACTTTATTATACCTACTGTCCAACAAAATTGAAAACAACGATTTACTTCAAAATATAATGATTAAGCACGTCAAAATGATACACAGGCAAGTAAACATACTACTACAGCTTATTGCCAAAGAAAATCTTAAAAATTTTAATGTCATAACGCACAAAAATAGAATTTCATTTTCAGTCACAATGTAGACTTCATCGTGCCCTCTACATGTAGCTATCAATGAGAAGTCTACCAAGGGGTACACCAAATGCAATTGACCAAATCACGACTTTTTTACGAAGTCTACATTGGAAGTCTACACATACAGGGGTATACTTTTGCAATTGACCAAATCACGACTTTTTGAATTAGACTTCATATTGAAGTCTACTACCATAAGTAGACTTCACAATGAAGTCTCCACGTAAAGTAGACTTCATATTGAAGTCTACTAGCAAAAGTTGACTTCAATATAAAGTCTACTCCCTTATTAGGACTTCATATTGCATGACACCATCCGTGGTACTATTCATTCGTTGACCGGTAGACTTCATTTCGTAGCAGTAGACTTCATACAGAAGTATACACGTCAAAGTTGACTTCAATATGAAGTCTACACGTCAAAGTAGACTTCATATTGAAGTCAACAGTGATAAAAGAAGTCTACTTCAAAAAGTCGTGATTTGGTCAATTGCAAAAGTATACCCCGAGTGAGTAGACTTCAACTGTAGAGTTCAACAACGAAAGTCTTCGTCTGGTCAATTGCAATTGGTGTACCCTTTCCTAAAGTAGACATCTTAGAGAAGTCTACACAAGGGGCCCACATTTTTTGTTATGAAAGGAATTATACAGACTTCTTGATGAAGTCAACAATCCCGAATTTTTGAAAACGTAGACTTCAAATTGAAGTCTACCTCGCGCCGAAGGTTTGAAATTCACGAAAATCGAACGAAAAATCACCTTGAATAGCTGTTTGGTGTAGTGGACGGCGGATTGCGTCGATTTAAACCTTTAATAGAGAAACCCAGCCGTTTCCGTGAGCTTGGTGACCGGAAAAGGCATCATAGAAGAAGTTGGATGTGGAAGAGATGCATTTTCGAGTTTTTGTGATGAAAATGAAGAAAATAAGTGAGAGAAGAAGGTTAGAAGAGAATAGAGTGAGATTTCGGTGGTGTAAATGGGGAGAAGAAGCATTGAAAGCTTCAATATGGTTGAAAATGGTAGTTGGATGAATTGAATTGGATGGCATTTTGGTGAATAAGTGTAGGAGATGAGGTTGGTTTGGACATTATTGTTTTCGAAATAAATCGAAAAATTATAAAAGCTGATGGCATTTCTGTAGATATGTTGAGAGGGTAAGGATAATATAGAGTAAGATGGGTGTAAGTATTACAGGGTATACTTTTGCATTTGACCAAAACATGGGGTATACTTTTGCAATAATCCCTTTTAAATACAATTAATGATTTTTTTTTTCTGATGTGGATAGCCTAGGAGGAGAGAGCAACTCTCCTATTATATATAAGATTCGATCTGGAAATGTTGCCAACCCTTCTTAACACCTGCCCGAATCTTGAATCTCTCATATTGGTAATGTGTAGCTGTGGCTCTTAAATTTACCTTTTTGTTTGTGAAAAGCTTTTTTTTTTTTTTTGAATGTATCACTCTATTTCAATTTTTTTTTCTGCTGTTTTTCTTTTTTTTCAGAAATTGGTTGAGTGCAAAGGCATTCATCGTATCTATTTTAATCAACCAAGGGTGGATTTTTCAACAGTTCCTCAGTGTTTGGTATCATCGCTCAAGTTTGTGGAGTTAGAAAGTAGGATCTCAAAGTATGAAATAGAAATGGAGATAGTAAGATACTTCCTGAAGAATTCATCAATCCTGGAGAAATTAAAGCTTAATACTTACTATGACGAAGGCGCAAAGCATGTTACACTTGACAAAGTCCTTGCAATGCCAAGATGCTCTAGGGCTTGTGAAATACTTCTTCGTTATATTACAAGACATGCCAGTTTAAGTATTGTAAAACCTATCTCTACAAGCTCTTATTATATGTGATTGTCCAACACAATCAATAAACCATTTTTTCGTATAAAAGATGGAAGTTTCTAGGATGCTTGTTCTTTTGCAGGATCAGCAAAATATTATCTTAGATCAAGTCGTTTTCAAGGTGATATGGATAGGTTATAGCTTTTGTTATTTTGGTTTCATGGTTTATGAAATTCCATGGCAGCTCCATTATCGTATATCAATGTTCAAATGTTTAATCAAATTGAGTCATTAACGGAACATCCTAATCTAAAACTAGTTAACCAAGAAAAAAAATATGTTGTTGTTTGATCATTCATCTTGGGGCTTTACGGGTTCCGCTTAGTTAGAGCTGTCAAGGTGGGAGAGCGGCCCATGGACTGTCCATGTCCACGCGATTATGGACATATCTTGGACAAGTCCATTTAAAACACAGATAGAATTGGGCTTGTTAAACTTTGTCCATGAATAAAAATGTACCTCGACATTGTGAAATAATTACTCTTTTAATTTTTAAAAACTAAAAGAGTAATTATTTCTCCAATCCAATAAACTTAAAATTCTAGGTCAAAATCGAAGTGGAGAAATAATTACTCTTTTAGTTTTTAAAATCTATTTCACAAAAAGTCAAATTCTTTATGATCGAAAATCTATTTCTTTTTGGCCCGGCCGTGGACAGCCCATATTTATAGTCGTTTATAGGCTTGGTCTTTAATAGACATGGTCCTTAATGGACACACACAATCTTTGTCCATGATATAAATGGACATACCATTTTGACACCTCTACAGGTTGGTCCAGTTCACACCTTTAGGTTTTAGCCACTGGAGCGGCTGTAATTACAATTCAAAACCCTAAACTCATCACAATGGTCTAAGTAACACATGAGCGTGGAGGAAGGTTTTTGAAGGTTTGATCTGCCATGCTAAATGATTGAGACTATCCATTTCTCCGGTGCGTTATTTTTCTCTGTCTTCTTCTTCTACTGGTGTTCCTTGATTATAGTCATCTTCAGAAACCTTGAAAAACCCTAACCTAATAAGCGTCTCATGTGTTCTTTCAATATAGATTGTTGTTTCTGTAACTGTCAATTTTTTTTCCCTGATCTTGATGATGCAGATTAGTTGTGTGAATAAAAAAAATGGTGGGTAGAAAGAAAAAACCCAGTGACAAAGGGTCACAGGAAGATAGGATAAGCGAGTTACCTGATGCTTTGATATGTGAGATACTTAGTATTCTCTCCACAAAGGAAGCTGTAAGAACAAGCGTTTTGTCCAATAAATGGAGAAATCTTTGGCAATGGGTTCCTGGATTGGACTTACTCTCGTGCGATTTCTCTGATGTCAATGTCTTTAAGAGTTTCGTTGATAAGTGTTTGGATTCCCACAAGGAGTCATGGATACGTAAACTCCGGTTAGATTGTGGTACTCGTACGGATGATAAGTCTTTTCTCACCCTGTGGATTGATGCTGTGACTGTGCGTAGGATTCAGCATCTCCATGTTGATGCGCTGTCCTGATAAGCTACCTCTGAGCCTGTATACCTGTGAAACATTAGTACACTTACAACTCTATGGGGTCAGATTGTTTAATGCCGAGTGTGTTACTTTACCTTGTCTGAAGATCATCCATTTAGAACATGTTACAGCTCCTAACGAGACCACTTTGGAGAAACTAATCTCATGCTCTCCAGTTCTTGAAGATTTAACCTTCGCCAGCTGTAGTGCTGGTGACAAGGTTATACAAGTGCGCTCTCAGACGCTAGAGAGAATTTACATAGACTGGCATATTCAAGTTGTGGTTGATGCTCCTCTACTCCAGTGTCTGAGGACATATATGAACTCAAGCAAAAACTTTAAGCTCATTAATTTGGGTTTCTCTACCAAACTAGATATTGATGCCTGGTTTTATCATACGCCTGACACCTGCTTGATTCAGGATACCCTCGCCGATATATCGAGGGTTAGGGACCTTGTTATTAGTAATGTCTTTTGGAAGGTAATACATATCATTGTTTGATCATTCTTTACATATTCTTCCATGGAAAAGTTTCTAACCAACATTATTTTTTGTTTTTTTGTACATTCTGTTACCAGTATCTCTTTCTATCCCCGGAGCCAGGACCTATTCCGTTTGAATGCTAAATTGTCAAAGTCCGACCTTGAAATGTTGCAAACCATTCCTGAGAGCTGTCCAAAACTAGAATCCCTCATATTGGTAACGAATATAGCTTTAACCCTTTTATACACGCATATTGTTTGTGAAAAGCTTTAATGTATATATATACTCTGTTTTTGTAGGAACTGGTCGACGACCCATTCTGCAGTCGTAAGATGAAAACAGAACCAAAGGTGACGTTTACAACAGTGCCTGGGTGTTTGGGATCATCGCTCAAGTTTGTGGAGTTGAAACGTTTGATCAAAGGGTATAAAGGAGAAATGGAGCTAGTGAGATACTTCCTGAAGAATTCAGCAATCCTGGAGATATTAAGGCTTGATTTTTATCATACCAAAAAGGCAAAGTGTGCCTTCTTTCAAGAACTCGTTGCAATGCCAAGATGCTCTAGCGCTTGCAAAGTCCGTGTTCTATAATTACTAAAGGTTATTGTCTCTGCTCTTTAATTTAAGAAGAAATATACATATTGTTGAACATTTTTGTTTGATGTTATTTTTGGTGGTTAAATTGGTTGAATTTTAGGAGGATTTGCTATTTCTTATGTTGCATGGTGGTTGCTGCTGCTCATGTTATTGAATTTGATATTTTTTTCCCCAAATTATTAAAGTACCAACTACTTTCATCAAACTTTCATATTGTTATCATGTGAATGATGAAAATGTTAACGTTGTTAATTATAATGATTAGATAGGTCGCAAGAGACATTGTTACGACAAGGGTTTTATGGACCAGATGGATGAATATCTAACTGAGGGTTCCTAGTTTGGAATTGAAATCTTGGAAATTTTCAAATTTCAATGCCTACATACGCTTAACTAAGGCACCGATCGATGCATCTTATTTCGCATCATGGATCGATGCCGTAGTAATTAAGCGTAAGATGTAGGAAGCTCACTTGCCACACAAGAAATGCAGGTTTAGGCTCTTTCATATGTATTCCTGGATTGGACTTAGACTCGAGGAGTTTGACGGATGTCAATGCCTTTGTGAGTTTCGCTGATAAGTTTTTTGATTCCCACAAGGAGTCATGCATACGTAAACTCCGGTTACGTTATGATCCTCGTGAGGATAAGTCTTTTCTCACCCCATGGATTGATGCTGCGACTGTGCGTAGGATTCAGCATCTCGTTGTTTCTCATGACCAATAATTTAGTCATATTCCTGCCAAAGAGATACCACTGAGCTTATATACCTGCGAGACACTGGTACACTTACAACTCATTTACGTCGACTTGGCTGACGTGGAGTCTGTTTTCTTACCTTGCCTAAAGATCATGCATTTAAATAGTGTTAGAGATCTCAAGCTGGCCACCGTGGAGAAACTTATTTTAGGCTCCCCTGTTCTGGAAGATTTTAAAACTGTCGGAACCTTCGATCATAGTAAAAAGTTTTTACGCGTGTGCTCAGAGACGCTAAAGAGAATCCACATAAATGGGTATACTCATGTTGTGATTGATGCTCCCTTACTCCAGTGTTTGAGGGTTATGGTTTATCTACCAAAGGACTTAAAGATCATCAATTTGGGTTCCTCTACCAAACTAGATATTAATATTCATTATGGTAATAACGTATACGATAGAAGCTTCATTTGCGATTTCCTCACCATTGTTTCAAGGTTCAGGGACGTAGTAATTAGTGACGTTGATTGGAAGGTATACAGGTTAACAATTTTAACATTTAAATATTCTTCCACAAGAAAAAAAGACATAGCCTTAATTTAACATGTTTCTTGTATTTCTGTTACCAGGGTCTCATTCGATACTCGGAACCGGGGCCATTGCTTCAGCTTCAAAACATATTCCGTTTGAATGTTAAGTTCTCTAACTACGATCTTGAAATGTTGCCAACCATTCTTGAGAGCTGTCCAAAACTAGAATCTCTCATATTGGTAATGCATAGCCTCTGATTTATGGATATTTTTTGCGAAAAGATTTTTATTTTTTATTTTTCTCCCTATACATTTTTTTTTGCTTCGGGTTTTCCAGGAATTGGTGGGTCATAACAAGAACACAGAACTCAAGGTGGCGTTTCCAAGAGTGCCTGCGTGTTTGGGATCATCGCTCAAGTTTGTGGACTTCAAACGTTCGAGCAAAGGGTTTGAAGGAGAAATGGAGCTAGTAAGATACTTCCTGAAGAATTCCGCAATCCTGGATATGTTAAGGCTTGATTTATATCATACCAAAAAGGCAAAGTGTGCCTTCTTTCAAGAACTCGTTGCAATGCCAAGATGCTCTAGCGCTTGCAAAGTCATTGTTCTTTAATTTCTAAACGGTATTGTCTTTTGCTCTTTAACACATTCTTGTTTGCTGTTATTTTTGGTCGTTAAATTTGTTGATTTTATGCGGCTTTTCTCTTGTGTTAATAATTTTGTCGCCGATCCTCGTAGCTAAAATACACAAATCATTCTACTTATCGGTTTTAATAGTATCCATATGCTCAAAGTCGATTATGTTCAGTTTGACATGCTTAGAGTCGGCAATGGAAATAAATAAATAAAACCACCAAAATTCAACGCCTTTCATCATTATACTAGACTAATGCCCGCGCATACACGCGGATTTTCTTATTGCTATCATTTAAGAAATATGTTACTCCAAATAATCCAACACCCGTATTTTAATTCTTATTTTCTTGGAGTATAAAACAATTATAGATTTGTGATTAATCTTTTAATCCAAATAACACCTATATTGTAATTTTTATTTGCTTCATTAGACTTTCAAATATATAGTTTTGTATAATACCACATGTTTTTAAACCCTTGACACTCTTTATTTATTCACCGCTACGTCGAACACACTCTGCTTCTCTGCCATCGCTTTTTCTGAATCCAATTCTCGAGAACTTAAATGTTTAATAGTGATTCAAGATTAATGAAGAAGGATAATAATTTTAAAGTGATATAATAGTTTTTTAATTTATATATTACAATGGGCATAAAAGAAAACCAAAAGTTGCATTGAAATTCCATTAAACTTTTGGATATTTTTTTTAAAGTGAAAATTATATGAAAATATATTTTGTATGTTACAATAAGCACAAAAGAAGACCAAAAGTTGCATTAATGTTATATTAAATTTTTGGATTTTTGTTTTTTTAAGTGAAAATTATATAATATGTGTCATTTTCTCCTGTGTCCATGTGTCAACAATATGGAGAGAGTTGACCTCTTTTCGATTCTGAGATCTAAGATTATATTGCATTTTAAAAAATACCAGTTAACTAAAAAAGCTATTGATTTATTCTAGAGATGTTTCAGAAAATAAAGATGAAAAATCCTAAGCAAAGCAGAAATCCACATGTATGTTGCAGCATCATGTACCAATCAAAATACTACGGCATGACATGTGATAGAGAATATCCAAGAGCTCCTTGAAGATGCGATCTTTTGTTGAATTAGAATATCCTAACAAGGTACCTTACTAGTTTCTTATGATTATCGAATTCTCTTACAAGGTACCGTACTAGTTTCAATTCTGAAGCATTTAAAAAATCCTTGTTCTGGAATATTAGAGGGCTATATTCTTTTGTATACTGTAATTAGACGGGGATCTCAAAATTTTGAGTGGTTTCGTCTCCTATGCCAAAAGTTCTTGTGGAGTATACAATACTATATTATTTTTTGTTCAACATATTAATTATTATTATTATTATAATAATACATAATCTTACATTGACCATTCATATTTATTATTACATAAACCACGAACTCAAAGCAAGAACATAACAGAAGATCCAAACATACGATGGTCAATTAAGTTTGCATGCATTTGCGGCCATAGGTCGATCGCTTACAGTTTGATCATTTCATAATAGCATAGGGCTTATCATCTTTGCAGAAGTTGCAGTAGCATTTAAATTCGCCTTCTTTCGAAAAGCAGGCTCCGCCTTTAGCCTCCTTATGCTCACGGCATTGCTGATAACATAAGGAAGGATATACCCGAGCCGCACAATATAAGAAATCCGAGTCGGGGTCGGGGCTACTGCCATATTCTTTGTATCAATCGCTATCCTGCGCCTCTTTCTCCGGCATTTCTGTTATTGATAGTCATTAATTAATTTACTATGAGAACAAAAAGAAAAAACACTCTATGATACACAAAAGAATCTTGTATACTTGAAGGAAAACGTAAATGTAGAAAATTATTGAATAAATATGTCAAGAAACGAAGAGTGTATTTTCTTATACCAGCGATAAGCAAGAGAACGACGAAGAAAACGGTGAACATGGAAACGGATTTTGCTGCCTTCATCATTCTCTCTCTCTCTGTAATCGTTACTTTGGGTTTGATGAATGTGATAACACTTGGTGTTGATGGTGCTACTTATAGCTAGCTTTAGCACCTAACCGCTTATAGATCAAAACCATACAGACACTAAACCAGTTAAGGTTTTAAACTGAATGATGATAATAAATTTTTGGGTTTATTTACCTTTCTGACTTCAATCTCGTCCCCACCATGGTCAATCAATATTATTACTATCGATGATATCAATATCAATCACATACAACGTACAAATCACTCCATGTGCCCATTATATCGAGACCTAACCATTATTAATTTCACTTCTTCTCACAACCAGACGTACGTGTACGAAAATTATATGTATAATGATCCAACTAAAATTTCATTGTTGAATAATTTTTGTTCGTGTAGTGGCTTTCTAGTTAATCTAAGTGACAGTCTCTCCATATTTCGATACCAGCCGATGCTAGAGTTGTTTCTCTTTTTTTTTTCTCTTTTTTTTTTGGCTTTATCATATAAACTGTCATGTATTGTATTTTTTCAAAAAGAAAAAACATATACTGTTTATTTAACTCTATCATCTTCTTCCTATTTGTTACTCTTATGTTCAACTTACCTTCAAAAAACTTACTAATACTATATATTCTATTGATCCGAAGCCATATTTTAATATTTTCTTATTATTATCATTTTGATGGTTTCTTTGCGTCATATAATTTTAAACATGATTTATGACTTAGTAATTTCATATCTAGAAAAACCTAATCAATTTTAAATAGATGATTTTCTCTACCAGTCTTTCATTAAATACTAGACTAATGCCCGCGCATACGCGCGGTTTTGTTGTTGTTAAAGTTTTTAAAAAATGCTCGAAAACAATTTTAGATTTGCGATTAATATTATAAGTATAATCCAATAATATCCATATTTAATTCCTATTTGTTGGTTAGCGACTGACTTTCAAACATATATTTTTGTATCATACCACATGTCTATGAACCATTAACTCTTTTTGTTTACTCACGACCACATAGAATGGACTTTAGTAATAGAGTGATTTTTACTATGATTTTTGCTAAATCCATTTCTCCGTATATTAAGAGAATTTAGATGTTTAATAATAACTTACGATCGAAGCCGAAATGTAAAAGTCATGGATTAATAGAGTGATATTTATTATCATAAGTTGAAATTGATAAGATTTAGAGTTATTGATTGGAAAGAAGAGGAAAAGTCATGCCACAATATCAATAAATGGAGTGTTGATACAACGTGGAAGGTGAATCAACTAACGGTTTTGAAACATATTATAACTGTAACGACTAAGAATGCGAAGAGACTGCTCTCTTTAAAATTTTTTTGCCACATGTCAATTATATGGAGAGAGTTGGCCTCAATTCATATATATGATTAATAGTGTAATCATCTTTTACAATAACAAAATGTTTTCGAAAATATTAAAAAGATATAATTTATATTGAAATAAATTTAAACAGATTATAATGTATAAATGAAAAAAAAAAAAAAATTGATGTAAGAATATGTGGCCACATTCTGTTAATTTGCTTTAAGCCACTACATTACTAGGACCGACACACATAATATAATTATTTATGACTTATATACGAAAAAAGTCACATGAAACAATCGAATTTATCATGAATCATAAAGAAGGGAAAATAGCTTTTTTTTTTAACACCTTCTCATTATAAAACTTAAACCATGGTTATATAAGTAGAAAGTTAAAAGTTCTTTGCCAAGGAGAAGAAGCGGCTTGTTGCAGAAATAAAATACAAAGCAATAAGAAGATAGATTATACAGTTTAGATCGGAGATAAAAACTAGAAGCTTCTTCAAAAGAGTTTCTAAGATGATCGTTTTGAAAACAATCTCAATTTCTTTTACTATTAAAAACCAGTGAACAAGACGAATAGTTTGTGATGCCGTCAAAGTTATTAAGTGTTTAAAGTCGATCTCCATAGAGGAGAGGGGCGAGTTAAGGGATACGCCGGTAAGTTGGCAGTACTCTACAACCGTAAATGTAGGTTTGGAGATATATCGGTAAGTTGACAATACTCTGAAATCCAGGTCGACAAAATCCGATGAATTCCCGGCATATGATATGTTAGATTTGACAATAGACGAACTGAAATTGAGTTGACCGCTCCACAAAGGCATGATTTGAGTTGAAGTCTTGTAGATCAAGATTTCTATAGGGTCAAGCCGTCAAGCCGCAACACACCCGGTTTCCAGGTGCAATATACATAGTAACATACAGATACATTATGAGTCAGAAGAAACCCAAAGAATGGTGGTCAATTACAATTTACAGGGGTGACTCTAGGTTAGATTTACCCGTGCATAAATCAAATTATGTATCCAAAAATGTTACCATACCATAAATCAATATATGTATAAAAAAATGTTACCAAAATAAGATTGTTGGCTGTTGTCGTAATTGCCCTAGAGTCATTAAATTGCTCAAGTCATTGATTATTTCTTGATATCACCCAAATAATGGTTGGATATCCATTTAATTTTCTCTTCTAATTTGTTGGTTGGTCGAATGTCGTACCTTGCATTTATTTTGTTTAAATCTTTTTTTTTCCATCCAAGGAAACTAGCTCTCTTACATATTCCTATTTTATGAACAACAATTTAATAGTTTCCCGAACCGATCTAGGAACATAAACTGTTGACAAAAAATAAAAAATAAATAAATAAAGAACGACAATTTAATAATATCTAGTTCTCTTGTTCTTCCGGTTTTTGTTTTTTTTTGTTTTTATTCTGATATTTATTTCTTTGTAAACAATTATTTTTTCTATTTCATATTAAGTGTCATTTTGACACTTTCCACACAAATTAAGAAAATAGTTCAATTTTCAATAGTATCTTTTTTTACTCTTAACATTATATAATATTTAATGTTTTTCTTATTTAATTAAGGGCAAAATAGATAAATTAATAAGAAAAACTGCATTGAAATTAGAAAATACAGTTATTTTGTAGCAAAAAATCTTAAAACACTTTTTATGAAACAGTGAGAGTATAAGTTAACAATATCTAGATCTTGGTTAGGGACCTGCCAACCTGGAGTCACTTTCTATTTTATTGTATGGTTGTGAAGAAAAACAAAATATAAGTTAACAATAAATTTTGTATAGTTGGACGGAAATCATAAACAAATCGGGTGATTTTATCTCCGATAACCAAATTTTATGTGGCTGCAAACCGACTGTTGTCCTCTATACTAAGTTGTTTATTCGGTTTGTGGCGTGTGGTTTTAAACTGGCATAGAATAAAGCAAAATTATTTGGTTTAGCGATATGTGAACTTGGTCTGGTATAGCTGGTTCAACTATCGGGTTGGTTTTTAGATCGACCCAAAATCTCGGAATCCAATCAATTCGCCTGTGATTCGAAGAGCCGCCTTACTTTTCACAGTAAGCATCTCCGCCGCCGGTGATTCTGCAGTGTCCGGTGAGTTTCGATTTCCTCATATGATATGAGTCATATCCTCCTTTCTATGGTTCTCGGCTGCTTAACGACTCTATTTGTTTGGTTCCTCTGAAAAAATCTAGTGAGATTGTCAAGCGAAAGCCAGGTTAATTCTCCGGATTCGAGTTTCTGGTGTTCACTGTGAAATCTGTGAGAACTTGAAAAGGGAAATGGCTCATAGGGATAGGATAAGTAACTTGCCTGAGGAATTGCTCCTGAAAATATTGTCGTCACTGCCCGCGAAAGATGTAGCAGTCACAATGGTTTTGTCAAAACGATGGAAGTTTCTATGGACGTTGGTGCCAAGACTTGAATACGACCACTCCATGTATCAAGACGACGTTGATGGCAGTAGTAGATTCTCGCGGTTTGTTCACAGTTCTCTGCTGCTACACGAGGCTCCCTTTCTAGAGAGTTTGCGTCTCAAACTCGATCATTACTCTTGTGCTGCAGATATCGGAGTATGGGTTAAAACCGCTGTGAAACGCTCTGTTCGTGAGTTGGATATCGAGATTAATAGTCCTTCCTTGTCCACTCCGGTCTTACTTCCATGGAGCTTGTATAGCGAGGGATGTAAAAGGCTTGTGACACTGAAACTAAGTCACACGACTCTTGTGGATACTTCTTCTTCCTCGCCAGCTTCTTTCACATCCCTGAAAAAGCTGAGCCTTGTTCACATGAAGTACCCTAGCGAGGATTTTGTTTTGAATTTCTTATCCAGTTGTCCTGTTCTTGAGGACTTGGTTGTGGAACGATGTCATGATGACAATGTGGTTGTTATCCCTGTGATCGTACCGTCTCTGAGGAGGTTATCGTTGTCTAGAGCAACAGACAGAGATGATGAAGACAAAAGATCTGCGTTTGTGGTAGACGCTCCTTTGTTAGAGAGCTTGGACATTGCTGATCATAACGACAGTGGGTGTTGTTACATTCGAGAAAACATGCCTGAGCTTGTGTCTGCGTGTCTCGACATTAATTATATGATCTTTCTTTGGACATTTTTGGGTTGTATAACCTCAGTGAAGCGTCTCTATCTATGTTCATCAACCATAAAGGTACTAACATGTTCGTTTTACCACTATGCATTTCTTGATTACGAAAAATCTATTGGCACTTATTTTGCTGCAAAGAGTGTCATATATTTGGTTTGTGTACTTGTGAATGCAGAATGCTTACCCTGAGGGCAGTGTCTTCCACCGTCTTGTACATCTAACGCTATGCACATGTGGGAGGAAGTGGTTGAAATTTCTTTCGCGTCTGCTTAGAGATTCTCCTAAATTACAAGTTCTCAGATTTGAACAGGTACAAGTCTATCATAAAACCTAAATGATCAAGGTTTATTTTGCTTGTACAATATATAATGATGATGATAATGATGATGACATAGTAGTGCACTGTAACTGTGTGCCTCAGTGCCATGAGCTTCCAGATGACGAGCCGCGTCCGTGTTGGAATGAACCGAGCTCAGTTCCTGAATGTGTGGTGTCGAGTCTTGAAACTCTGGAATGGGTAAAATATGAAGGAACAGAAGAAGAGAAAGGAGTAGTGGCATTCATCTTGAGAAGCGCAAGATGTTTAAAGAAGGCAACAATCTCATCTAAATCTACGGATCCCGTCAAGAAACTTGAGATGCTCAAAGAATTGACATTTTTGTCAAGGTGTTCAACTACCTGTCATCTTACATTTGACTGAAGTTACAGTCAAGTAAAAATCTTGATGGTTGGTGTTTGATCTGAATCTTAGATATGTTACAAAAGCTTAAGAACTATGTATGTTTTTTCTTCTTTTTTTTTGATACTTAGATCTCTGCGTTTCTGAGCTTTATAAGAAAGAATCATAAATTTATCTTCCATAATATTGGTACAAGCATAATTTTATGGTCTCTGGTCAAACACAGTATGCTGTTTATCTGAATATCAAACCGGGTTTGTTCTCTGTTGGTGACTTATTTTTTGGTTACGTTCAACCGAAACTATTTCCGGTTTAAAAAGAGCGGGTCAATTCCGGTATTGGTCATCTTCGGTCCTCTTTAACCTTTCAGAATCTTTCTTCAAACTCTGTTAGGTTTACTACGTAAAATCCCCTGACAATAAAATACTTTTCCAAATACCAAAAGTGGCTCTCCAATGGTAAAGTAAATCGTCTTTCTCGATATCAACAACAACAACCACACCATCGCAATTAACTGACCATCGTTGAGCAAGAAACATCGGAGGTGTTTCAGGTATTTGCACATTCTTCTGATTCTCTTTATTAATGAATAATCTTCACTAGTAGATTTAAGCGTCTATGAGTTTGGACTTGGTGTGCTTCTCGTTCTATATGTGGTTTATGTACCTCGTCGTTGCTTATAAGAGAATGAGAATCTCATTTTTCCTTGTTTTTCTTTCCGATGTTTTCTGGCTTTCGTTACTTGTTTCTGGCTTGAAAGGGAAATCTGTTATATCTGTTATGGATAGGATAAGTCTGTTGCCTGATGAGCTGCTCTTGAGAATATTGTCTTTACTGCCTAATACGAAAGATGTTGTGGCCACTATGGTTTTGTCTAAACGATGGCAGCCTCTTTGGAAGTTAATGCCAAAACTTGTCTACGACGACTATAGCTATCAAAACATTGAGTATGGAAAGTTTTCGCTTTGTGGACAGGTCGTTGATTCTGCACGAGGCACCAGTAGACACTTTGCATTTCAAACTTGTTCAAAACTCAGTGCTGCTGATGTTGGTATATGGATTGCAATTGCGGTTAAACGCTGCGTGCGTGAACTGAGTATCGACTGTTCTCCCAAGTAAAACTCCAGTCACACTTCCGAGAAGCTTGTACACAGGGTGTAGAAATCTTGTGACCTTGAACTAAAGAGAGTGACTCTTGTGGATGTTTCTTCCTTGCCTTCTTTCCCGACCCTAAAAGCATTGGACCTTGTATATGTGAAGTACCCTGGTGATGAATTTATCAAGAGGCTTTTATCCAGTTGTCATGTTCTTCAACATCTGTTTGTGGGACGATGTGACAATGACAATGTCACCGTTTTTACCGTTAGAGTGTCTTCTCTGAAGACTCTCATATTAGGTAGATTATCACGCAAAGTGAAAGACGGTGCACATGGTTTCGTGATAGATGCTCCTCTTTTGAAGATCTTTCTCATTCATGATGATATGAGTGGGTTTTGTGTCATTGAGAATGATATGCCTAAAATTGTCAAGGCCGGTTTTAGTGTCACTTATAGTCAGCCGGGGAAGATTATGAGTTGTATTACTTCAGTCAACGTCTCACTTTATGTTTACCAACTTCAAAGGTATTTTTTGGTTATCTTTATACCGTGTGCATTCTTGAGTATTTTTCTTAATTAATATGCTAAATTTCTTGTTTACTTGTTATGTCTTGTATGCAGGAGGTGTATCCTGTTGGTACTGTCTTCCACAATCTTGTATTTTTAAAGCTATGCACATGTCAGGCAGAGTGGTTGAATCTACTTCTATGTATGCTCAGAGGTTGCCCTAATTTACAATCTCTAAGACTTCCAGGTAACCTATATATACATTTACAAGCTTCCTTGATCAGTACATATGATGATCTCTAATGCTAACTGTATTTCTATCAGTGCATGATCAATAAACTTCCGGCTGCCGAGCCACGTCCTTGTTGGAAAGAACCAAGTTCGGTCCCTGGGTGTTTGTTATCGAGTCTTGAAACTCTGATATGGGCAAACTATGAAGGAAGAGAAGAAGAGAAACAAGTGGCAGCATTCATCTTAAGAAGTGCAAGTTTTTTAAAGAAGGCGACTATCTCCTCCAAAGCAACCGACCCTTACGAGAAATTAGAGATGATCAAGGAATTGTCATCCTCACCGAGGCGCTCACCTACATGTCAACTCATATTTTATTGACG
Source organism: Microthlaspi erraticum (assembly GCA_902728155.2). Lineage (NCBI taxonomy): Eukaryota > Viridiplantae > Streptophyta > Magnoliopsida > Brassicales > Brassicaceae > Microthlaspi > Microthlaspi erraticum. The sequence continues at coordinate 146,565 of CACVBM020001126.1, read as the reverse complement.
TTATGGTCAAGTCATCCTTGAGGGTAAAGACATGTTCATGAGTGTTAAAGTGTTGGTGTTTAGTTTGAATCTTAGATAAGATTTTTTTGGGTATAAAAGTCCACGGCCTAAAATCGGTTTGGTTCGGTTTGGTTCTGTGTTTCTGGGTCGGTTTTGGTTCGGATTTCGGGTTCGTTAAAAGTCCCAGCCCTTAGTTGGTGTCTTTAAAAGTCATATTTTTGGTTACCTTCAACCAAAACTATTTCCGATTTAGTTTTTCTCTGTCATATTGGTTCGGCTGAACTGGGCAATCTTGGTTCTGAATTTATGGTTCGTTTGACAAGAATAAAAATGTAAGGAAATAAATTATGGACCGTTGGATCTAATACTGTAAAAAAATCAAAGGTTAGGTTAGTTTCGAAGTTGCTGATGCTAGTTTAAAAAGGCAATGATAATACACGTTCCACTTTCCTTGGTTCCCATTGGTTGATTGCTTTGAGAAACACAAATCTGGTTACTTGTACCCGATATATTTCCATAATATCGGTAAATAAAAAAACAGCATAAATTGGCAGTACTAATATTATCTTTAGGACTGAACAGGCGGGTATTACCGTATTACCCACATACAGCGGCGGAGCCAAAAAAAAAATTACGGGGGTCATAATATATATTTAAAAAAGATACTATACATATCTTTCTATATTTATCATAGATATATCTCAAAGACACTTAAACAAATGAAAAATATATAAAAATGATTAATAGTTTATTTATATATATACCTAAATAGTAAATTTCAAGAGAATAAGAAGAAGAAAAAACTTAATACATAAAAGAAAGGTGTCACAAGTGTGTCTTGAGGAGTCGAACTCAGTTTCAGGAGGGTCAATGACCAGCAATATACCAACTGGGCTGCTTGTTCCATATGAAATTGTGCACATTAAAATTTATTTAGCTATTTCACGTGGGTCAGTTGACCCACGTGGTTATACACTGGCTCCGCCACTGCCCACATACATACTTTCTCAACACCTTATTACAAAACACATTTCGAATGTTTGGCATACTTTATGATGACAATTGTCTATTTTACCTCCAACTAACCTACTTAATCGATTCAAGCTAAGTACCTAAGTTTTTTTGCCTGATGAGCTGCCTTGTAAGGCAGCCTTACCTCGTTCCATTTATACAAAATAATGATATATGACTTGTCTTGTAAGATACAAGTACTTTAGGCATAAGTACTTGCCAAATATTGACCGACTTGTAAGTATTCGTTTTGTCTTGCGACCCTTAAATTTTCTTAAAAATATCAAATACTTGTCTCGTTCAAGATATCAACCCAACTTAAAACATTCAAGTTGGGCCAACTATATATTGTCAAATGCCCAATACAACAATACCCAATATGACTCTAATAAACGACAAGTACTCGACCCGAACTTGCAAGTAATTAAATAATCATATTTGTTACTTGCCTTATTAACAAGTACTTGTATTTGTGGGTAGGTAGAAGCAAATCACAGGGTAGGTAGGAGCAAATCGCAAGTATCGGATGAATAACAAGTACCTATGCTCAAGCCTAATCCCAGCCACAAGAAACTGACTTTACCTCCTCGTAAGTTTCATCTCTCAGCCGCCATTAATCATCTTCGTATTGATTATATGAAAGTGAATTGTGTTGTGTTGTATTGATTTGATAAGGATTACAGCTCTATATATAACATAGATACAAGAATCATACAATAAATGAGATGAATATCTAATTAAGTGATTGTAGCGATTGTGACTTTGTGAGTGATCATGCTAGTTTGGAATGATACTCTTTCCTTAATACTTGGGTCCGCTTTTACCTTTCACTTACGAAAAAACTTTGAAATTCCAACAGAGGCTGGTAAAGTAAATTGTCTTTCTCGTATCAGCAACCACACCATTGCAATTGACCATCGTTGAGCGAGAAACATCGAAGGTGTTTCAGGTATTTTCACATTCTTGTTATTCATGAATAATCTTCACTAAGTCGATTTAAGCATCTCTGACCCACCAAAAAAAAAAAGAACAGCGTCTATGAGTTTGGATTGGTGTGCTTTTTGTTCTATATGTTGTTTATGTGCTTATTACTCCTATTTGTTTTGCTCCTGAGAAATGAGATTCTCATTTCATTTACTTGTTTTCAGGCTTTCGTCTCTGGTTTCTGGCTTTCGTTTCTGGAAATCTGTCATATGGATAGGATAAGTCTGTTGCCTGATGAGCTGCTCTTGAGAATATTGTCGCTACTGCCTACTACGAAAGATGCTGTGGCCACTATGGTTTTGTCTCAACGATGGCTGCCTCTTTGGAAGTTAATGCGAAAACTCGTCTACGACGATAGCTATCAAAACATTGAGTATGGAAAGTTTTCTCGCTTTGTGGACAGGTCTTTGATTCTTCACGAGGCACCAGTAGACACTTTGCATTTCAAACTTGTTAAAAACTCAGTGCTGCTGATGTTGGTATATGGACTGCAATTGCGGTTAAACGCTGCGTTCGTGAACTGAATATCGAATTTTCTCCCAGTACAACTCCAGTCACGCTTCCAAGGAGCTTATACACAGGGTGTGCACCCTTGTGACCTTGAAACTAAAGAGTGTGACTCTTGTGGATGTTTCTTCCTTGCCTTCTTTCCCGACCCTCAAAAAGTTGTGGCTTTTATTCGTCAAGTACCCTGGTGATGAGTTTGTCAAGAGGCTTTTGTCCAATTGTCATGTTCTTCAAGATATGATAGTGGTACGAGTTCACAATGACAATGTCACCGTTTTTACCGTTGTAGTGTCTTCTCTGAAGACTCTCAGATTAGGTAGAATGTCACGCAACGTGAAAGAAGGTGTCGTGATAGATGCTCCTCTACTAGAGATCCTTGATATTTATGATGATATGGGTGGGTTTTGTGTCATTGAGAATGATATGCCTAAAATTGTGAAGGCCGGTTTTTATGTCACTTACAGTCAGCCGGGGAAGATGATGAGTTGTATTACGTCAGTCAAGTGTCTCACTTTATGTTTATCAACTTCAAAGGTATATTTTGGTTATCTTTATACGGTGTGCATTCTTGAGTGTTTTTCTTAATTAATATGCTAAATTTCTTGTTTACTTGTTATGTCTTGTATGCAGGAGGTGTATCCTGTTGGGGCTGTCTTCCACAATCTTCTAAATTTAAACCTATGCACATGTCAGACAGAGTGGTTGAGTCTACTTCTGTGTATGCTCAGAGGTTGCCCTAATTTACAATCTCTAAGACTCTTCAAGATCCAGGTAACTATGCATACAAATTACAAGCTTCCTTGATCAGTACATATGATGATCTCTAATTCTAACTATATTTCTATCAGTCCCATAAACTTCCGGCTGCCAAGCCACGTCCTTGTTTGAAGGGACCAACTTCGGTCCCTGGGTGTTTGTCATCGAGTCTTAAAACTCTGATATGGGTAGCCTATGAAGGAAGAGAAGAAGAGAAACAAGTGGCAGCTTTGATCTTAAGAAGCGGAAGCTGTTTAAAGAAGGTAACCATCTTCTCCAAAGCTACAAACCCTAACAGGAAACTTGAGATGCTCAAGGAATTGTCATCCATACCCATGCGCTCACCTACCGCTACATGTTCGCTCATATTCTACTGAAGTTATGGTCAAATCATCCTTGAGGGTAAAGACTTGTTCATGAGTGGTAAAGATATGTTGGTGTTTGATTTTGAATCTTATATAACATTTTTGTCTTATGTTTTTGTTTTTCCAGGTTTAGCTCTTTAGAGTTCATATGTTCTCGCTCTGCTCAGCTCTGCACTAGAAGAAATAAGCAAGAAACTTATCTTCCATTATTTAGCTACAGAAGATCATTATAAGGTCTTTACTCCTTTTTGTATTTTGTTTTATTTATGATTCTCTCTGCCTTTTACTTCAACCGAAACTAGTAACTTCCCCTTTAGCTCCTTTATTGGGTACATTGAGTTGGGAACTCTTTCTTGGTTCAGAATTTACTTGACAAGGAAGAAACATAAACATTTTCAATCATCTGATTTGCTGTTCCATTGTTCTTTATACCCTCGCAGTGGTTGCTTGCTTAGTTGCTTTTGAGAAAACACAAATTGTTATTATTAATCTACTATATCATCTTCGGTCCCCTTTTACCTTTCACTTACGATAAATCTTTGAAATTCCAATAGAGGGTGGTAAAGTAAATTGTCTTTCTCGGTATCAGCAACCACACCATTGCAATTGACCATCGTTGTTTCAGGTATTTGCACATTCTTTTTTTTTGGATTCAAATTGCACATTCTTCTTATTCATGAATAATCTTCACCTAGTCGATTTAAGCGTCTCTGACCCAAAAAAAAAAGAACAGCGTCTATGAGTTTGGACTTGGTGTGCTTTTTGTTCTATATGTGGTTTACGTACCTCGTCGTTGCATATTACTCCTATTTGTTTTGTTCCTGAGAAATGAGATTCTCATTTCACTTACTTGTTTTCAGGCTTTCGTCTCTCGTTCTTGGCTTTCGTTTCTGGAAATCTTTCATATGGATAGGATAAGTCTGTTGCCTGATGAGCTGCTCTTGAGAATACTGTCGCTACTGCCTACTACGAAAGATGTTGTGGCCACTATGGTTTTGTCTCAGCGATGGCTGCCTCTTTGGAAGTTAACGCCAAAACTTTCTACGACGATAGCTATCAAAACATTGAGTATGCAAAGTTTTCTCGCTTTGTGGACAGGTCTTTGATTCTGCACGAGGCACCACTAGACACTTTGCATTTCAAACTTGTTCAAAACTCTAGTGCTGCTGATATTGGTATATGGACTGCAATTGCGGTTAAACGCTGTGTGCGTGAACTGAATATCGAATTTTCTCCCAGTAAACTCCAGTCACGCTTCCAAGGAGCTTGTACACAAGGTGTACAACCCTTGTGACCTTGAAACTAAAGAGTGTGACTCTTGTGGATGTTTCTTCCTTGCCTTCTTTCCCGACCCTCAAAACGTTGTGGCTTGTAGCGGTCAAGTACCCTGGTGATGAGTTTGTCAAGAGGCTTTTATCCAATTGTCATGTTCTTCAAGATCTGTTAGTTGCACTATTTCCCAGTGACAATGTCACCGTTTTTACGGTTAGAGTGTCTTCTCTGAAGACTCTCAGTTAGGTAGAAAGTCACGCAAAGTGAAAGATGGTTTCGTGATAGATGCTCCTCTTCTAGAGAACTTTGATATTTATGATATTATGGGTGGGTTTTGTGTCATTGAGAATGATATGCCTAAAATTGTCAGGCCAGTTTTTATGTCACTTATAGTCAGCCGGGGAAGATTATGAGTTGTATTACTTCAGTCAAGTGTCTCACTTTATGTTTATCAACTTCAAAGGTATTTTTTGGTTATCTTTATACCGTGTGTTTTCTTGAGTATTTTTCTTAATTAATATGCTAAATTTCTTGTTTACTTGTTATGTCTTGTATGCAGGAGGTGTATCCTGTTGGTACTGTCTTCCAAAATCTTGTACATTTAAGGGTATGCACATGTGAGACAGAGTGGGTGAATCTACTTCTGTGTATGCTCAGAGGTTGCCCTAATTTACAATCTCTAAAACTCTTTCAGGTAACGATATATACATTACAAGCTTCCTTGATCAGTACATATGATGATCTCTAATGCTAACTATATTTCTATCAGTGCCGTAAACTTCCGGCTCCCAAGCCACGTCCTTGTTTGAAGGGATCAACCTTGGTCCCTGGGTGTTTGTCATCGAGTCTTAAGGCTCTGAGATGGGTAGACTATGAAGGAAGAGAAGAAGAGAAACAAGTGGCAGATTTGATCTTAAGAACCGGAAGCTGTTTAAAGAAGGTAACTATCTTCTCCAAAGCTACAGACCCCAACAGGAAACTTGAGATGCTCAAGGAATTGTCATCCATACCCATCGCTCACCTACCGTTAAATGTTCGCTCATATTCCACTGAAGTTGTGGTCAAGTCATCCTTGAGGGTAAAGACTTGTTCATGAGTGGTAAAGATATGTTGGAGTTTGATTTTGAATCTTATATAACATTTTTTTTCTTATGTTTTTGTTTTTCAGGTTTAGGTCTTTAGACTTCATATGTTCTCGCTCTGCTCTGCTCTGCTCTAGAAGAAATAAGCAAGAAACTTGTCTTCCATTATTTAGTTACAGAAGATCATTATCAGGTCTTTACTCCTTTTTTGTATTTTGTTTTACTTATGATTCTCTCTGCCTTTTACTTCAACCGAAACTAGTAATTTCCCGTTTAGCTCCTTTTTTGGGTACATTGAGTTGGGAACTCTTTCTTGGTTCAGAATTTACTTGACAAGGAAGAAACATAAACCTTTTCAATCATCTGATTTGCTGTTCCATTTTCTTTATACCCTCGCAGTGGTTGCTTGCTTTTGAGAAAACACAAATTGTTATTATTAATCTACTATATTATCTAGGAACTCTCCAAGGATTGCCACGTTATAATTTTAATGCAATTCCAAAATCGTTTCACGTTCTATAGCCAACTTCTACTGGTCTTGTTGGTTGGTCTTTGAATTGGACTCTTTAGATAAAACTGTCAAACAGTGTGCTGTTTACTTGTCACTTTGCTCAAACCTGGGTTGTTATCTCTGTTGGTGCTTAAAAGTTTAGACAGTTACATTTTAGTCTTAAGTTCAGCTGAAACTAATGACTTCCGGTTTAGCTTATTTTGGTCTGTATTAGAAAACATGAGCAATCGGAGAAGACGAGAGCAAATGTAAAATATCTTATGTTATTCATTAATGTGTTTACAACGTCTCTCTTATATGAGAGCTTTATGACCGGTTTACCACACTCGGTTATATCCGGTTTACATCATTTTATCTCTATAGTCTAATATCCCCCCTCAAGATGGCGAGTATATAGACAAAAGCGACATCTTGCCAATAAGAGAATGAAAATGAGCAGGATAAAGAGGCTTTGTGAAGACATCTGCAAGTTGAACATCCGTGGTGACGTGCAGAGTCTTTATCAAGCCGCTCTCAATCCTATCACGCACTATATGGTTGTCGTTTTCCACATGCTTCGTCCTCTCATGGAAAACAGAGTTGTTCGCAATGTGTATTGCCGCAGTAGAATCACAACAGAAAGCTACCGGATGAGGTTGAAACACTTGAAACTCATTCAATAGCTTTACCAACCAAGAGATTTCACGGACCGCGATCTCCATTGCGCGATATTCAGACTCAGCAGAAGAATGAGAAGCCGTCTGTTGTTTCTTGGACTTCCATGAGATGAGTGAATTCCCAAGGAACATATAGAAGCCAGAAGTGGAACGTCGCAAATCAGCACAGGAGTTCCAATCATCATCCGTGAATCCTTTCAATAACAAGTTTGATTCAGCGGAGTAGAAAAGGCCTAGGCCAATAGTACCTTTCAGATAGTGAAGGACCTTGTAGGCAGCTTGGAGATGAGATTTCTTCGGAGCTGAGGTAAATTGACAGAGCTGGTTTACAGCATAAGTGATGTCAGGCCGAGTTATCGTCAAATACATCATCTTTCCCACTAGTCTCCGATAAGGGGTAATGTCATCAAGAACCGGTTCATCAGAATCCAACCTCAACTTGATGCTAGGCTCCATCGGTATGCTGGATGGTTTACAAGCCAATAAACCAGCATCACTCAAAAGCTCCAATGTGTACTTTCGTTGACAAACAGAGATGCCCTTACTCGACCGAGCAATCTCCAAACCCAGAAAGTATTTGAGTTCACCCAAATCTCGTAGCTTGAAAGCAACCTTCATATCAGACTTCAACTTCTCCACCTCTGCATCATTGTTGCTAGCAATGATTATATTGTGAACGTAGACAAGAACAGCCACATAGCGACCCTCATAGTGCTTTATAAACAACGTATGATCCGCGTGTGACTTCTTGAACCCCAAATTGACGAGAGTATGACTAAACTTCAAGAACCACTGTCGAGAAGCTTGTTTGAGGCCATACAAGGACTTCTTTAACTTGCATACGGCATTAGGAGGCAACGTGACTCCAGTTTTAGGTGTATAACCCGGAGGTAGCGTCATATAGATTTCTTCTTCAAGGTCGCCATTGAGAAAGGCATTAGAAAAATCAAGCTGTGTCAGACTCCAATTTTTCGCGGCTGCAACAGCAAGTAGGGTCTTGACCGTTGTCATTTTTGCCACCGGAGAGAAAGTGTCAACAAAATCAACCCCAGCTTGTTGTGTGTAGCCTTTAGCAACCAACCGTGCTTTATAGCGTTCCAAACATCCATTAGCGAGAAGCTTGAGTTTATAAACCCATTTGCAGCCGATCGCATGCTTTCCATCAGGGAGAGAACAAATATCCCAAGTACCTGAACTCTCAAGTGCTATGAGCTCTTCATTCATAGCAGTAATCCATTCTTCAAACTTCAAGGCGTCTTTGAAAGAAGCGGGTTCGGGTAGTAAGTTGAGAGCACATATATAGTCCTTATATTCATCTGAAAGTTGAGCATAGGACATAAAATCAGCCAAGGGATAAGGGATCTCCACATCAGCCTCATTTGTATTGCAGTAGTAATCTTGCAAATATGCTGGTTTCTTAGGTGCTCGCTTACTCGTCTCTTGATCTCCAGAACCAGAATCAGAAGGAACATAACGAACAGGGACAGGGTGAGGTGCCGAGTCAGAACTTTCCAATGATTCCGGTTCAAAAGTGAAGAGATCAGGAGAAGAATCCGTCTGCTCTGAAGAAAACGGAAAGATATCTTCGTGAAAGGCCACGTTTCGTGAAATGTGGGTGGTGTTAGTCTCCAAATCCAGCAACTTGTAACCCTTATAGCCTGCTAGATAACCCAAAAACACACACGGCTTTGATCATGGCTGAAACTTGTGCCGTTGTTTGCTTGACGTAGAACAATAAGCCAAGCATCCAAAGACTCGAAGACCACCATATTCTGGTCGTTTAGAGGTCAAGACCTCATATGGTGTCTTATTCTTCAAAACTGGAGTGGGCAATCTGTTAATCAAAAACACTGCGGTGAGAATACAATCGCTCCAGTACTCCAGTGATATTTTGGCTTGAAACATCAGAGAACGAGCAACATTTAGGATATGTTGATGCTTCCGTTCCACCACTGAATTCTGTTCTGGAGTCTCAGGGCACGAGTGGTAGGAGACAATGCCTTTCTGTCGAAACAACTCATTGAACTTCAGTTCAGGCGCATTATCAGATCGCACTCCTTTCACAACCACTTTGTACTGAGTCTCTACCATTTTCAGAAATTCAGGGAAGATCCGGAGCACTTCATCCTTGCTCCTCATCAGATAAACCCAAGTAACTCTAGAATGATCATCGACAATAGTGAGGAAGTATATGTATCCTTCTACCGTTGTAACAGAAAACGGTCCCCAAGTGTCGATATGAACGAGATCAAAAGCATTAGCACTGATGTTATTTGAGGATGCAAAAGGAAGATGTTTCTGTTTCGCAAGATGGCAAATTGCACAATGAAACTCTTTATTGCTTTGTTTAACACCAGTTACATCACTAATGAGATCCGTTTTGGTCATAGCCGGATGACCAAGTCTATTGTGCCAAACTACGGTATCGACAACAACGTTTGAACAAAAGTAAGGGTTGGAACTTATCGAGTTAGCAGAGATAGCTTCAGCATCCAGGACGTACAGGTTGGCAATAGCTTCACCCTGACCAATCATCAACGCCTTGGTAGGATCCTGTATCATGCAAGAAGCCACATCAAAGATTACTCGATACCCCAAATCCTTAGTCAACTGACTGATACTCAGGAGATTCAGTCGAAAATCCGGAATAAACAAGAAATTGTGGAGGATCAGATTTTCATTCAGCTTAACAGTTCCAATCCCTTCAATTTTCACTCCTATTCCAGTAGGAAGTGTCACTGATCTGTTCAAGGAGTCAGACAAACCAACAAACATGCTTCTATCATGGCAAACATGATGTGTAGCACCACTATCAATGATCCAAGATTTTGATGAGAGAGCACTTTCAATATCCCAACAAAGCACAATGTGGAAGAAGAGAAAGCCATACCGGGAAGAGCCGTTATGGTACCACCACTGTTAGAAGCAGAGGCATGTTGAGGGTCGGAGGTTTGTAGCTGCGAGCTGAAAATAAGCAATGACTTCTTGTATCTGATCTTTGGAGAGTGTATTGACTATACCCGAGAAGTTTTTGTCATTAGTACGCTGAGCAGATAAGCTGAGTTGAGCAACAACGGGTTTTGGAGCAGCTTGAGGTTTTGGTGTAGACGGAAGAGTCTTCTCAGGCTGCTGTTTCCCTTTGTGTTTGAAACCAATGGGATAGCCATGGATCTTGTAACACGTTTCAATAGTGTGCCCAGTATAACCACAATGAGCACATATAGGTTTGTGTAAACCCGGTTTCCCATAGTTGGAGTTTGCAGCATTGATCGAAATCTGTTGATCAGGCGAAGCCACATGAAACGCAGAAGCATTTTGTACTAGATTGATAGTCCGTTGGCTATGATCCTGATCAAGTAAGTTGTAGATCTCGGATAATACTGGAACATTCTTCTTCATAATGATCTGACTTCTAATGACAGAGTAAGAGTCATTCAATCCTGCCAAGAACTTAATCACCTTCGCATGCTCAGCCTTAGTAGCAGTCGCTTTGCAGCAATCACAACGATGACAAGTTTCTATGCATTCAGCTCCATCCAATTCATTCCAAAGAGTCTTGAGTTTGGTGTAATAGGTAGCTAAATCATTGGAACCTTGCTGCAAAGACCATATTTGCTGAGACAAGTTGTATGATCTCGGAAGATTAGTGATATGAAATCTCGTTTCCAAATCAGTCCAGATTTCCGAAACATCATTAAAACGCAGATTACTCTTATAGATCTGCTTAGAAACTGAATTAAGAATCCACGATTTCACCATCGAATTGCAACGAGACCAGATCCTGAAGTTATGATTAGATTCACTTGGCCGAGGAATAGATCCGTCGATGAAAGCGATTTTGTTCTTAGCATCTAAAGCTATAGTCATCGCAATTCGCCAATTCTGAGTACCTTAGAGATGATCGTAGTGCCGGGATTATCACCGCTTGTGAGGAAGAACGGTGAGTGAATAGAATCGGGAGATTCAATTCGCGAGATCGGAGAATCTGGTGGAGAGTCTTCGGGAGCTGGATGTGGAACGATGTGACAATGACAATGTGACCGTTTTCAACGTTATCGTGCCTTCTCTAAAGAGTTTATATTTAGATGAAAAATCAGAAAAATTTACAGACGGTGGTTTCGTGATAGATACTCCGCTTTTAGAGATGTTTAACATTGAGAATTCCACTCGTTCTTGTGTCATTGAGAATGCTATGCCTAATATATTCAAGGCAAATTTTGATGTCAGTTATTGTAATCCCGGGAGGATTCTGGGTTATGTTACATCAGCCAAGCGTCTCTCTTTGTGTTTACATTTGACGTCAAAGGTAATTTTTGTTAGTCATCTACAGGCTGTTGTTTATATTTATATACCTTGTTCGCCACGAAAAGTGGGTTATTATGCTAAATTACTTGTTCTGTGCTTCTGTCTTGTATGCAGGTGGTGTATTCTGTTGGCTGTGTCTTCCACCGTCTTGTGCATCTAACGCTATGCACATGTGTGACAGAGTGGTTGAAACTACTTATGTATCTTCTCAGAAATTACTACATTACAGTATCTTAAGCTCGGACAGGTAACTATATATATTTTGTCCCAAATTGTCCAGTTTCCGTCATCAGTATATACATATAAATGATGATCTCTAATGCACATTATACTTATATCCCGCAAATTAATACCAGTACCATGAACTTCGGGCTCACGAACGACGTCCGCGTTGGAAAGAACCAAGTTCGGTCCCTAAATGTTTGTTATCGAGTCTTGAAACTCTCGAATGGGTAGACTATGAGGGAACAAAAGAAGAGAAAGAGCTTGCATCGTTCATCTTAAGAAACGGAAGCTGTTTAAAGAAGGCAACTATCTCCTCCCATTGTACCGACCTCAGCAGGAAACTTGAGATGATCAAGGAATTGTCATCGTCACCCAGGCGCTCACCTACATGTCAGCTCATATTTGACTGAAGTTATGGTCAGACACTCAGACTTGCTCACTAAGTCAAGTAACATCTGGACCTCTGGTTGTTGAGTGTCGACATGAGTGGGTTTATCTGAAACCTTGGATATTGTTGAAATTTAGTTCAAAGCTTATGTTTAGCTCTTTTATGTTCTTCCTCTAGCTAAACGTAGACAACATAAAGCTACAGAAGAACCATTCTCCTTTTTCTGTAGGGTTTTCTCACAAACTATATAAACATGATACACAAAGTTACATAACGAAACATGAAACATGATCTAATAGTGAGCATGCGCATGCATGAACATGATATGATTTTATCAGGTACGAATTTATGTATATTACATTCTGATCAATTATAATACTTATCTCGATGGAAAGGGACCTTTTAAAACAGTTAGCTGTTTACTTGTCACTTTGCTTAAACCGGCTTTGTTCTTCGTAATTGGTGGTGGTTTTACACAGTTACATTTTTAGTTTAATTAAATTAAACTGAAACTACTGATTTCCGGTTTAGCTTCTAGCAATGAAATTGGGCTAATATTCTGGCGCGTAAATACTAACGCAGGATATATGCACGTGGAAACGAGTTAATAGCTTTTTTAACGTGGGATATTGGTCACATTTAATTAAAGTCGTTAAATAATTATACGGGATCTATAAATCAATATCAGTTGATGAGATTTTGGAAGTTGCCTTTATTAAAAAAAAAAGAGAGAAATTTTGGCAGTGTTATGGGTAAATAAGTGGATGCCCATTAGGCCCATCTTATTCCCTAACACAAACTCTACATAAACCCTACTTGTAATCATATATATAGGATCATCACCTCCAATGAATGAATAAGCTTATTCTATTCTCTCATTTCACAACACGTTATCAGCACGAAAGTTCTACCTCTTAGCTTTTCTAGGTAATCACAAAAGTTCTAATAGTTCTAATAGTTCTTATAGTTTGAATTCACAAAATTCAATGAGTAATCCCTATTACTTTGTTGATTTGTGTTTATCATACTAAAATCCATTTCTATCAATATTTAATCTCTATTACTTATTGATAATATTTTGGATTCAGCAAACTCATGCTTTATATATATTTATATTATTTTCGTAATATATTTATTCAATTGCCAGAATAATTTTTTTATTTTTTTCCCCTCTGGTTAAATTATATCCCTGAAGGATTAATGTTATAAGAAAAAAAAATTATATATATCCCTGAAGGATTTATATATTATTTTTCCTTGAAGGAATTATATATTTCAATTATATACATCCCTGAAGGATTCATATTTTTATTTATGTTTTATTTATATTTCATGTTTATGTTTATTTATTTTATTTATATCCCTGAAGGATTTCTATCTTTTTATATCCCAGAAGGATTTTATATTGTTTATTACTTTTTTTGTTTGTTTAAATTGTCTGTTATTTATTTTGCTCATCTATTGTTCTTATTTATTTATTTATTTGCTTTTCTCATTTTAGTTATTTATTTTCGTAATATATATTTAATTAATTACTGAAATGAATAATTAATTGAATTGAAATTCTCTTGACCATATTAAATATTTAATTTGAATAAATCGTTTGCATTAATTGGCATAAATTTGACATTTGAAATGTTATTGCATTCTTGTCTATATTAATTTCTAAGATTGACTTGTTGACTACATGAATTCATAATTAAATAAGTGCTAAAATCACTCTAAATATATATCATTAATATTATTATTTAATGATTGTTGACTGTTTTGTTAAAATGAATTTTGATCAGCTTTATTAAAATAATATTGTTTGATTTTGCATCATAACTTCGTATATTGCTATTGAGATTGCTTATTATTGCTAAATTATCATTTGATCATTGCTAATAATAATATATATATATATTATATTATTGCATATCCTGATTTAATATTATAAATAAATGTATAATTATTCCTTGATTAGTTTTATTTATTGGTTTGATTTGGTTTAACAAATCAATTATTATTATTATATACTAATAAGTGTATTATCTATTATTACATGATTTTAAAATGTAATAATTTTACCATAGAGTAAAAAGAAATGCATGATCACTAGAAGTGATCTAATATAGCAATCTAAAGAAAATGAACAATCACCTGAAGTGATATGATCTGATAGAGCATCTCAGACCATATAAACTTGAAGTTTATAAGTGAAAATATAGTACTAATAAAAATGTATAAGAAGAAATTATGAAAATATTGTTGTCCTGCAGACACAATAGCATAAATATATTTAAGGAATATTTTAAAAATATTTTTGTCAGTAGACACAATTGCAAATAAATTCTTAAAATTAAATTTGTCACTTGAAGTGATAATAAAAAGGTAATGTTATTTATATTAATTATTTATTTTATTATATTATTATATTTTGTTTATATATATGTTTGATCATATTTATTTATTTTTCAATTATCCTCTATATGAATATTTTGTATTTGCATTTAAGATTACAAGACTTGAAGTCTATAAATGATTTTTATTTATCTGGAAGATAATGTAAATCAATGATAATAAAAGGCATATATTGTCCAGCTGACAAAATATTATTAAAGAAAGTTTAAGAAATTATTTTGATAAAATAATGAGTTACTAATGAAAATCTTGAATTTGTCTAATTGGTTTTGATCCATTCCTGAAGTGAATGTGATATGAATGATTAAAGATATGATCATAGACATGAATATGAATCTTTTATAGTTCATGTTAAGGTCAAAACAAAGAGTTTTATTTCAAGAACTCAAATTCTCACAAGAAGTGAGAAAATAAAGATGGCAGCAAATAAAAGATACACATCTCCAGAAGAGTATATAAATCTATATTTGCTTATAGTAAACAGTTTTGATGCATTATATCTTTGAAATCCCAGAAGTGAAAAGAATCAAACACATAATAGAAATATAAAAAGTTTAAAGAATCAAAGATATAAAACATGATTCAAGTTGGATATATTATTGATTTTATACTAGGATTCCATTCGAGATTGATGAACATGAAGTAACATCATCTCGAGGGGGAGAATGGATGAATCCCTCAATCACTAGAAAGTGGAACATCTAGAAGATTATGTTCACACTAAAAATAATCCTGATGAATCATATATAATGTAACTCAATAGTGTAAAATTATTTTGAAAAATAACATACATTATCTAATGCCTCATCATAGACAAAGATTAATATAGGAGATGTAAATGTTATGTAGTAAACTAGAAGTTTACCGAATATAACATAGTTTGGCATGAGCTGGTTAGACCATTTCGGTTCAAGAATTATGCGAAATAAAATACATCATGTAAAGATTTATTGAAGAACTTGAAGATTCTTCTTAATTATCTATAATGTGATGTTTAATCATAAGACATTATGATTATACAATTACCAACTAGCCAAAATAGATTTGGAATGTATCCAATTTCTAGAAAGAATATAAGAAACTTTTGTGGTCTAATAAACCATTATATGGACTGATCATCCAGTAAGAGAAATGTTATGGTGTTTCTTAAATACATCAACAAGTTGGTTGTATGTATCAATGTTACATATCTGCAACCTGAAGTTTGCGAGATTACTTGGTAGTGCTAGTGAAATCACATCTTAAATCTTTGTTGAGAAAAACATGTTTGTAAGAATAAATGTTGAACATCCAGTAGCAAATGTTCATAATTACATATAATGCAAAAGCATTAATTCGCATAAAGCCAATGAATAACTAAAATTTCTCCCCATCGTAATTGGTTTAGGTCAGGAACCAAAGTTTTCCATCTAAAAATCTATGGATGTGCAGAATACATCCATAATGCTCCACCACACACAATATAAGATGGACCCTCGAAAGAGATAGTAAATGTATGTTGGATGTTAATCTCCTATGATAATATTTAGAGCTATCCATGAAGGATTTAAATATGGCTCAATTTGTAGACTGTCTTTTTAGTGATTCAGTCTTTCCAACATCAGGGGAGAAAATAAAACAGCTGGAGAAAGATCAAAGTTAGAATGAATTATCATTGATCCTCAGACAATAGTAAGTGAAATAAAAGTCCAAAAGATAATTCATTCACAAAACTTATTGTATCAATTGCCAGATACAATTACTGACCCAAATATAGTGTTGAGTCACTTACCAGCTGTAAATGCTCTAAAAATAATTGATTTCCCAGAAGGACAATATCAAGCTGCTAGTAAGTCTAAAGAACGCATGGAGTGTGATAGACTTGTTGGTTCCAAATATTAGTTACCTCGGTAAAGTAAAATGAGCATAAATTTATAATGGTTAAACCGAGGAAACAAAGGTTTTTGATCTCAAGAAGAGACATTAAACATGACAAGAAAGAAATTCAGGTACCTGAGACAAAGAAGAGATCTCGAGAATTAATTATGTCATGTAGGAATAAAATGGAACCATAAAAGCAAATCGACGTCGTAAATAAAATATTTGCATGCATTATAGCAGTTGATGTTATGAATGAGAAAGAGGATCATGAAACAAAGTCTATTGCATTGTGTACACAAAGTAATGATTTGGCCAAATCGAAAAGAAGTAATAGACACAAAACTAAAATCTCTTAGAAAGAGAAATGTATTTGGACCAGAAGTCCTTACACCTTAAAAAGTGTAAAACAAGTGGGTTATAATAGGCATGTGGTGGATGCAACTTTCAAGTTCATTAAGTGTGGCAATGAAAGAAGAACTTGACTCATAAGACCCACTAAATAATGACATTTTTATAAAAGTCCCTGAAGGATATAATTCTGAAGGATTAATGATATCAAAACTAGGTTCCGAAGAACTCTAATTATTTGATCAAATGAAGAGAAATACCTCTCAGTGGGGTACAATCACAAAAGTGATATATATACATACATATATAATCAGTACCCACTGTATATTTATAAAAATATTAAGTTGGATCAAAAGAGATCTTTAATCTAAACATTATCGAAATTCTGAAGAATTGTCGAATTAGAAGATTAGATAAAAGATATTGGAAAGACAAATTTGTCTTAAGATATCTCATATTCACAGTTTAACAAAAGAGATATCATCTCAAAAGATCCTTGTAAGATTTGCATTAAAAATGCTCACATTTGGTCTTGAAGTACCACACTATAAATTATATTTGAGAAATGTGTTGGTCTCTTTCATAACTGAAAGATGAGAACAAAATGAGCATGAAATAATACAAGATAGACATTTACAAGAATGTATATAAAGAGAAAGTTTGGCCAGAAGTCCAAATATAACAAGAAATGATTGTTTATAGAAATAGATGATATATTATAGCAATCTCCAAAAGATGATATTTATTATTGGAATGCATCTCTTGAAGAAGATGCTTCCAAGGGGAGATATAAGATGATATGTGTGGTTGTACTCTTTTTCCTTATTGTGGTTTTTATCCCATTGGGTTTTTCCATGAAAGGTTTTAATGAGGCAACAAAGAACACACAAATGAGAAATATCTAAAGGAAGTCTAAAGATGAATGTTTAATTTCCTTTCCAAAATTCTTCTCATCCATGTATGAGATCAATTGAAGCAAAGAGAATGATCAAGATAAATCACCAGCAAGATTCATGCACTACAGAAGAATGACGATGTCAATGTCCTAAATATTGTTCAAACAAAGACTGAAGATTTACTCGAAGATTTACCTGACAAGGAGTTTTCAACTACAACTTTCAAGGAAAGAGGTTATCTGATTGTGATGGATGTTCTCATGAGGGGGAGTGATTGCGCGATGCACTCTTTTTCCTTAACCAAGGTTTTTCCCACTGGGTTTTCCTGGTAAAGGTTTTAACGAGGCATCATCTTATGTATTTAGAATGTATTTTTGTATAATGGACATCCAAGGGGGAGTGTTATGGGTAAATAAGTGGATGCCCATTAGGCCCATCTTATTCCCTAACACAAACTCTACATAAACTCTACTTGTAATCATATATATAGGATCATCACCTCCAATGAATGAATAAGCTCATTCCATTCTCTCATTTCACAACAGACAGTTCTTTTTTTTTGGTAAAAATGTTAAAAGAGATTTTGGAGATTTTGGAAGCTGCACCGCTCAAATCACGAACTGGTGTCATTAACGAAGAAGATTTTACTCTTCACCGTTGAACAAGAAATACTGGAAGGGTTGTAGGTATTTGTCCATTCTGTGAATCTTTTTCTGCTTGACTTTGAGCGTTCAATTGAGTTTGGATTTCATGTGCTTCTCTTTCTATTTGCGGGGTTTCCCGTATCTCGCTAGGGTTTTGCTTTGACCCTGCCTCGGTGCTTGTAAATCTGTGTTTGGTTCATGAGAAAAAGAAAATACTTAGGATTTTCACATCCCTTGTTCGTATTTTTGATGTTTTCAGGTTTTGGTGTCTGGTTTGGGGATTCTAACCTTTAAAGTGGACATCTGCAACTACAAAAGCTGAAAGCTTTGGATATCTGTTATGGATAGGATAAGTCAATTGCCTGATGCGCTACTCTTGAGAATACTTTCAGTACTGCCTACTTCTAAAGATGCTGTGGCCACAATGGTTTTGTCAAAACGATGGCAACCTCTTTGGAAATTAGTGCCAAGACTTGTATACGACGACCAGGGCTATCAAAACATCGAGTATTGGAAGTTTTCGCGCTTTGTAGATAGGTCTTTGATTCTGTACGAGGCACCGGTAGACACTTTGCATTTTAAAATTATTCAAACGTCTGGTGCTGCTGATATTGGTAAATGGATTACAATTGCGGTTAAACACCGTGTGCGTGACCTGATTATCGAGCTCGACTGCTCTTCCAGTACAACTCCAGTCACACTTCCGAGGAGTTTATACACATGGTGTAGAATGCTTGTGACCTTGAAACTCAAGAGTGTGATTCTTGTGGATGCATCTTCCTTGCCTTCTTTTCCAACCCTCAAAACTTTGAGCCTTTTATCTGTCAAGTACCCTGGTGATGAATTTATCAAGAGTCTTTTATCCAATTGTTATGTTCTTCAAGATCCGGATGTGAAAAGATGTGACAATGACAATGTGACCATTTTCACAGTTATAGTGCCTTCTCTGAAGAGTTTACATCTAGCTAGATGAAAAATCAGACGAGTTTAAAGACGGTGGTTTCGTGATAGATGCTCCGCTTTTAGAGATGTTTCACATTCGTGATTATATCACTGATTTTTGTGTCACTGAAAATGATATGCCGGAGATAGTCAGTTATAGTCATCCCCGGAAGATTTTGGGTTATATTACTTCAGTCAAGCTTCTCTCTCTATGTTTTGCAATAACTTCAAAGGTATACTTTTTTAGTTATCCACAGGCTCTAGTTTTTATCTTTATACCGTGCTTGCCACGAATAGTGGGCTAAATTACTTGTTGTGTCTTGTATGCAGGAGGTGTATCCTGATGGCAGTGTCTTCCACCGTCTTGTACATCTTACGCTATGCACATGTTGGAAAGAGTGGTTGAAACTACTTATGTATCTTCTCAGAAATTCTCCTACATTACAAGCTCTCAAACTCATTCAGGTATGAGGTACCTATATATTTCGTCCCAAATTTAAATCCAGTTTCCTTGATCTCTAATGCACACTATACTTCCATCCTGCTAATTTATATCAGCGCCATACACTTGAAGATGACCGACAAAGCCCGCGTTGGAATGAACCGAGCTCAGTCCCTGAATGTGTTTTATCGAGTCTTGAAACTCTCCAATGGGTACGATATGAAGGAACAGAAGAAGAGAAAGGAGTGGTGGAATTCATCTTGAAAAGTGCAAATTGTTTAAAGAAGGCAACTATCTCCTCCAAAGCAACCGACCCCAACAAGAAACTAGAGATGATCAAAGAATTGTCATCGTCACCTAGGCGCTCACCTACATGTCAGCTCATATTTGACTGAAGTTATCGTTAGACTTGTTCAGCAAGTCAAATAACATCTTGTTATTGAGCGTTTGATCTGAAACATGGATATGCTGAAACTTTAAAAGCTTACATTTAGCTCTCTCAATATCTTATGCTCTTCTCATACTTGGTTTTCCTTAACGTTTTCTCTCAGTTTGGGAATGTTTTGTGGTTTTATTGTAGAATTAGCTCTTACACAAACTCGGCTTTTGTTATGTATGTTTGGTCAATTTATTTATTTTCTTGGTTGTTGAATCAGAGTTGAAAATCTTGTCTTTTTTAGCTCTTCAAATTTCTTATGTTTTTTGTCTATACTAGAGGAAAGGAACATACAGAAGAACTATTGTCTTAATCATATCTTATGGGTCTTTCTTTTCTCCTTCTTTGTACACTGTTAGAGTTGAATCTTACACAACAAGTTAGAGCCTGCATACAAACACTGTATGCGCGTCAGATCATGAAGAACATTTAATTATTGCAGCTAAATAGTATATTATTGTAAACTGTTTTTATCTTGTTTTAAAGGAGTGGGAACGTTAAATCTCTTTGTCCATTGTATCGGCCGAGAGAGAAACAATTTCCAAGTGTATCTGATGACTAAAATTGACGGAGGTGTAAGTTTGGAACGAAGGCTTTATGAGTAAAAACTAAAAACAAAAATATGGAAGAACAGAAAAAGTGGTTGCGTTCATTTTATGCGCATGGAAACTAGTTATAGTGTCGCCTTTTCACCATTTTATTTTCTCTAATAAGAGAAGCGGGAAGGCATTCAGGGAAAACGGTCACGTTTTGACATATTATGAATACCAGAGTTGTATTTCATTAACCAGTAAGGTCTTGTAATTTTTTTTTAAAACATTCCTAATGTACATAAGAAGTCAATCTATTATTAATTTATAATTTTGGAAGTTGCACCACTCAGATCAATTAGGTTTTACAGGTATTTCTCTATTTTGAGCTCGTTTGCTTCTGTAGGAGTTAAAAAAAATATAGATTTTTGGATGAAATGAGAGGAGATCGGACTAAACGGGTTGAGAAGAAATATAACAGGACATGAGGGGAATTTTACCAATCTCTTATTACATTAAGTGACAAGACGGGACAAAAAAGAAACGGAAGAGGACGAGATGGGACGGACGGGGGAAGAAACAGAAGGACCGAGATGGGACAAGACAAGACGGATGAAAAGGAATGAGATAGGATGAGACTGAACGGGACATGACATGATGAAAAGGAACATAATGAGACAGGACGAGACAAGAATGTCACCTATCTCTAATTATATTTAGGGACGAGACGGGAAAAATAGATATGAAAGATGGGATTGCACGGGACACACAGGACAGAAATGGATATGATGAAAAAGATGGGATTGCACGGGACACACATGACATAATATACATGAAAATGAACGAAATAGGACGTTACTAAAATTTTGTCCAACCCTAATTATATATATTTAATTAATATATGTATGACATTTTTGAAATAATAATAAAGCATAGAAATAAATTAAATTTGCAGAGAATAATAAAATTAACACCGCACTGTAAATCCCCGTGCTAATCACCCCTAGTTACTATTGTATAAACAATGCTCCGAAAATAGATGGGTAATTACCTTAGATTTTCAATAACGTAAAATGTTAGCGTTATCTACTAGAACTAGATATATGAAGTTCATGATGAGTGTAAAGCAAAATTATTTGGTTCGGCCAAATGTGAGCTTGGTCTAGTATAGTTGGTTCACCTATCTCGGTTTGGTTTTTCGAATCGAAACCAAAAATTCAACAAACAAAGATATTGGTTCGGCTGAACTGGGCAATCTTGGTTCTGAATTTATGGTTCGTTTGACAAAGAATAAAAATGTAAGGAGATAAATTATGGATAAATTATGGACTGTTGGATAAATTATGGATAAATTATGACAAAGAATAAATTATGGACTGTTGGATCTAATACTGTCAAAAATCAAAGGTTTGGTTACTTTAGAAGTTGCTGATGCTAGTTTAAAAAGGCAATGATTATACAAGTTCCACTTTCCTTGGTTCCCATTGGTTGATTGCTTTGAGAAACACAAATCTGGTTACTTGTACACGATACGTTTCCATAATATCGTAAATAAAATAAAACAACATAAATTAGCAGTACTAGCTAGTATTATCTTTAGGACTGAACAAGCGGGTATTACCGTATTACCCACAGACATACTTTCTCAACACCTTATTACAAGACATACTTCGAATGTTTGGCATACTTTTATGATGACAATTGTCTATTTTACCTCCAACTACCTAGGCAAGTACCTAGGTATTTTTGCTATATTTGCAATCCGGCTTACCTCATTTCATTTATACAAAATAATGATATGTGACTTGACTTGTAAGATACAAGTATTTGCCAAATATTTGCCAAATATTAACTAACTTGCAATTAACTCGTTTTGTCTTGCGACACGTAAATTTTCTTAAAAACAACAATATTTGCCTTGTTCAAGACATCAATCCAACTTAAATCATTCAAGTTGGTTGGGCCAACTACATATTGTCAAATGCCCAATAGGCAAATATCAAATATTATAATGATACTTGTTACTCGGCCGGTACTTGCAAGTAATTAAATAATCATATTTGTTATTTGCCTTATTAACAAGTACTTGTATTTTTGGGTAGGTAGAAGCAAATCACAAGGGTATATGTAGGAGCAAATCGCAAGTATCAGACGAATAACATGTACATGTGCTCAAGCCTAATCCCAGCCACAAGAAACTCACTTTACCTTGTAAGTTTCATCTCTCAGCCGCCATTGCTCATCTTCGTAATGATTATATGAAAGTGAATTGTACTGGGTTGTATTGATTTGATAAAGATTACAGCTCTGTATATAACAGAGATAGAAGAATCATACAATAATGAGATGAATATCTAATTGAATGATGGTAGCGATTTTGAGTGATCATGCTAGTTTGGAATGATACTCTTTCCTTAATACTTAGGTCCGCTTTTACCTTTCACTTACGAAAAAAATTTTGAAATTCCAATAGAGGCTGGTAAAGTAAATTGTCTTTCTCGGTATCAGCAAC
The DNA here is from genome assembly GCA_902728155.2 of Microthlaspi erraticum. Taxonomy (NCBI): domain Eukaryota; kingdom Viridiplantae; phylum Streptophyta; class Magnoliopsida; order Brassicales; family Brassicaceae; genus Microthlaspi; species Microthlaspi erraticum. Next base: position 123,490 of record CACVBM020001126.1, on the reverse strand, counting down.
CACACCATTGCAATTGACCATCTTGAACGAGAAACATCGGAGGTGTTTCAGGTATTTGCACATTCTTCTTTTTTTTTTGGTTCAAATTGCACATACTTCTTATTCATGAATAATCTTCACTAAGTCGATTTAAGCATCTCTGACCCAAAAGAAAAATAAAGAACAACGTCTATGAGTTTGGACTTGGTGTGCTTTTTGTTCTATATGTGGTTTACGTACGTCGTCGTTGCATATTAATTAGTCCTATTTGTTTTGTTCCTGAGAAATGAGATTCTCATTTCACTTACTTGTTTCCAGGCTTTCGTCTCTGGTTTCTGGCTTTCGTTTCTGGAAATCTGTCATATGGATAGGATAAGTCTGTTGCCTGATGAGCTGCTCTTGAGAATACTGTCGCTACTGCCTACTACGAAAGATGTTGTGGCCACTATGGTTTTGTCTCAACGATGGTTGCCTCTTTGGAAGTTAATGCCAAAACTCGTCTACGACGATAGCAATCAAAACATTGAGTATGCAAAGTTTTCTCGCTTTGTGGACAGGTCTTTGATTTTTCACGAGGCACCACTAGACACTTTGCATTTCAAACTTGTTCAAAACTCTAGTGCTGCTGATGTTGGTATGTGGACTGTAGTTGCGGTTAAACGCTGCGTTCGTGAACTGCATATCGAATCTTCTCCCAGTACAACTCCAGTCACGCTTCCAAGGAGCTTCTACACAGGGTGTGCAGCCCTTGTGACCTTGAAACTAAAGAGTGTGACTCTTGTGGATGTTTCTTCCTTGCCTTCTTTCCTGACCCTAAAAGCATTTAGCCTTTTACGTGTCAAGTTCCCTGGTGATGCATTTGTCTGTTGAAATGTTGATCATCGGAAAAAAAAAAAAAAAACAGAGTAAGATGAGAAGAGAGACAAAAACAGAGTAAGAGACAAGGGTTTGTCTCTTCTCTTATGAAGAAGAACATAAACGAAATAGAACTTTTTTTCTTTATTGATATGAAACTTGATTATTGTTACATCACGTGTTACATGGTTTATATACGAAGACAACACACAACTAAGAGTTGTGTCTCTTCATTGTGACTCTTAAAGGAACCAACACCTCTTAACCTAAAAGACACCACATGAGTAACTGTCAAGTAACTGTCAAATGTAAATGTTGGTTCTAACTTATGTAGTAAATGTGATTCTGGTTTAGAGATATGATTATGGTTTCAACATTGTCAAGAGGCTTTTCTCCAGTTATCATGTTCTTCAATATCTGGAGGTGGGACGATTAGAAATTGACAATGTCACCGTTTTCACCGTTATTGTGCCTTCTCTGAAGACTCTCAAATTAGGTAGAATATCACGCAAAGTGAAAGACGGTGCACATGGTTTTGTGGTCGATGCTCCTCTTTTGGAGATCTTTCTCATTCATGATTATATGGGTGGGTTTTGTGTCATTAAGAATGATATGCCTAAAATTGTCAGGGCCGGTTTTAGTGTCACTTATAGTCAGCCGCGGAAGCTTATGAGTTGTATTACTTCAGTCAAGTGTCTCACTTTATGTTTATCAACTTCAAATGTATTTTTTGGTTATCTTTATACTGTGTGCATTCTTGAGTATTTTTCTAAATTAATATGCTAAATTTCTTGTTTACTTGTATGCAGGAGGTGTATCCTGTTGGTACTGTCTTCCACAATCTTGTACTTTTAAGGCTATGCACATGTCAGGAAGAGTGGTTGAATCTACTTATGTGTATGCTCAGAGGCTGCCCTAATTTACAATATCTAAGATTCTTCCAGGTAACTATATATACATTACCAGCTTCCTTGATCAGTACATATGATGATCTCTAATGCTAACTATATTTATATCAGTACCATAAACCTCCCACTGCCGAGCCACATCCTTGTTGGAAAGAACCAAGTTCGGTCCCTAGGTGTTTGTTATCGAGTCTTGAAACTCTGACATGGGCAAACTATGAAGGAAGAGAAGAACAGAAGCAAGTGGCAGCATTCATCTTGAGAAGTGCAAATTTTTTAAAGAAGGCGACTATCTCCTCCAAAGCAACCGACCCCAAGGAGAAACTAGAGATGATAAAGGAATTGTCATCCTCACCCAGGCGCTCACCTACATGTCAGCTCATATTTTACTGAAGTTATCGTTAGACTTGTTCAGCAAGTCAAATAACATCTGGTCATTGAGTGTTTGATATGCTGGAACTTAAAAGCTTGTATTAAGCTTTCTGGATTTCTTATGTTCTTCTCATACTTGGTTTTCTTTAACGTTTTCTCTTTCAATTTGGGAATGTTTTGCGGTTCAATTGTACAATTAGCATTTCCATAAACTCGGCTTTTGTTATGTTGGTTTGGTCTGTTTAATGTTCTTCTTTTGTGAATGAGAGTTGAAAACCGTATACTTTGGTCTATACTTTGAGGAAAGAAACATACGGAAGAACTATTCTTTAGTGGTTTATCTGAAGCATTAATCATCCTATATAATTTTTATGGGTCTTTCTTTTCTCTTTTTTTGTACGACTTGAATCTTACACAACAAGTTAGTGTGTTCATAATTTATTATAGTTTTGTTTTCAAGGAGCGGGAACGTTAAATCTCTTTGTCCATTGTATCGGCCGAGAGAGAAACAATTTGAGGGATTAGAGTTCGTCTCTGATGACCAAAATTGAGTAATCAGTTTCTTCGCTATGGAGTTGTAATATGCGCGCGGAAACGAGTAAATAGCTTTTTCATCATTTTTTGTTTCTTCTCTAATTAATAAAGGCATAAAATACAATACGTTTCCATAGAATCGTAAATATAAATACAGCATAAATTAGCAGTATTAGTATTATTTCTAGGACTGAACAGGCCCACAAACATATTTTCTCAACACCTTATGACAAGACATACTTGGAATGTTTGGCACACTTTATGATGACAGTTGTCTATTTTACCTCCAACTAAATTCACTTGATCAATTCAAAATTCAAGCTAGGGTTGGACACAAGGAAGTACTTAAGTTTTTTGCTATATTTACAATTTGTCATACCTCGTTCGATTTATACAAAATAATGATCTCTGACTTGCCTTGTAAGATATAAGTACTTGCCAAATATTAACCGACTTGCAAGTGATTTGTTTTGTCTTGCGACCCATAAAATTTCTTAAAAACAACAAAACTTGCATTTCAAGACATCAATCCAACTTAAAACATTCAAGTTGGGCCAACTATATATTGTCAAATGCCCAATACAATAATACCCAATAGTAACGGGCAAATATCAAATATAATAATGATATTTGTTACTCGCCCGTACTTGCAAGTAATTAAATAATCATATTTGTTACTTGTCTTATTAAGTACTTGTATTTGTGGGTAGGTAGAAGCAAATCACAAGGGTAGGTAGAAGCAAATCGCAAGTATCAGGCGAATAACAAGTACCTGTGCTCAGGTCAAATTCCAGCCACAAGAAACTGGTTTTACCTTGTCTCTCTTTCCACTCTCATCGACGATTCTTCCCCTTTTCACTTTCACCTCCTCGTAAGTTTCATCTCTCAGCCGCCATTGCTTATCTTTGTATTGATTACATGAAAGTGAGTTGTATTGTGTTGTATTGATTTGATAAGGATTACAGCTCTATATATAACAGAGATACAAGAATCATACAATAAATGAAATGAATATCTAATTGACTGATTGTAGCGATTGTGAGTGATCATGCTAGTTTGAAACGATACTCTTTCCTTAATACTTCGGTCCGCTTTTACCTTTCACTTACGAAAAAACTTTGAAATTCCAACAGAGACTCGTAAAGTAAATTCTCTTCCTCGGTATCAGCAACCACACCATTGCAATTGACCATCGTTGAGCGAGAAACATCGGAGGTGTTTCAGGTATTTGCACATTCTTCTTATTCATGAATAATGAATAATCTTCACTAAGTCGATTTAAGCGATTCTAAGCAGCTTCTATGAGTTTGGACTTGGTGTGCTTCTTGTTCTATATGTGGTTTACGTACCTCGTCGTTGCTTATCACTCCTATTTGTTTTGTTCCTGAGAAATGAGATTCTCATTTCACTTACTTGTTTTCAGGCTTTCCTGTTTCTGGAAATCTGTCATATGGATAGGATAAGTCTGTTGCCTGATGAGCTGCTCTTGAGAATACTGTCGCTACTGCCTACTACGAAAGATGTTGTGGCCACTATGGTTTTGTCTCAACGATGGCTGCCTCTTTGGAAGTTAATGCCAAAACTTGTCTACGACGATAGCTATCAAAACATTGAGTATGGAAAGTTTTCTCGCTTTGTGGACAGGTCTTTGATTCTGCACGAGGCACCAGTAGACACTTTGCATTTCAAACTTGTTCAAAACTCTAGTGCTGCTGATGTTGGTATATGGACTGCAATTGCGGTTAAACGCTGCGTGCGTGAACTGATATCGAATCTTCTCCCAGTACAACTCCAGTCACGCTTCCAAGGAGCTTGTACACAGGGTGTGCAGCCTTGTGACCTTGAAACTAAAGAGTGTGACTCTTGTGGATGTTTCTTCCTTGCCTTCTTTCCCGACCCTAAAAGCATTGGCCTTATATGTGTGAAGTACCCTGGTGATGAATTTGTCAAGAGGCTTTTATCCAATTGTCATGTTCTTCAATATCTGAGGTGGGACGATTACAAAATGACAATGTCACCGTTTTCACCGTTATTGTGCCTTCTCTGAAGACTCTCAGAATAGGTAGATATCACGCGAAGTGAAAGACGGTGCACATGGTTTCGTGATAGATGCTCCTCTTTTGAAGATCTTTCTCATTCATGATGATATGGGTGGGTTTTGTGTCATTGAGAATGATATGCCTAAAATTGTCAAGGCCGGTTTTAGTGTCACTTATAGTCAGCCGGGAAGATTATGAGTTGTATTACTTCAGTCAAGGCCTCACTTTATGTTTACCAACTTCAAAGGTATTTTTTTGGTTATCTTTATACCGTGTGCATTCTTGAGTATTTTTCTTAATTAATATGCTAAATTTCTTGTTTACTTGTTATGTCTTGTATGCAGGAGGTGTATCCTACTGTCTTCCACATCTTGTAGTTTTAAAGCTATGCACATGTCAGGCAGAGTGGTTGAATCTACTTCTGTGTATGCTCAGAGGTTGCCCTAATTTACAATCTCTAAGATTCTTCCAGGTAAGTATATATACATTACAAGCTTCCTTGATCAGTACATATGATGATCTCTAATGCTAACTATATTTCTATCAGTGCCATAAACCTCATTCCGGCTGCCAAGCCACGTCCTTGTTGGAAAGAACCAAGTTCGGTCCCTGGGTGTTTTTCATCGAGTCTTAAAACTCTGACATGGGCAAACTATGAAGGAAGAGAAGAAGAGAAACAAGTGGCAGCATTCATCTTAAGAAGTGCAAGTTTTTTAAAGAAGGCGACTATCTCCTCCAAAGCAACCGACCCCAAGGAGAAACTAGAGATGATCAAGGAATTGTCATCCTCACCCAGGCGCTCACCTACATGTCAGCTCATATTTGTCTGAAGTTATCGTTAGACTTGTTCAGCAAGTCAACTAACACCTGGTCATTGAGTGTTTGATCTAAAACATTGGATATGCTGAAACTTAAAAGCCTATATTAAGCTTTCTGGATTTCTTATGTTCTTCTCATACTTGATTTTCTTTAACGTTTTCTCTTTCAATTTGGGAATGTTTTGCTGTACAATTGTACAATTAGCTCTTCCATAAACTCGGCTTTTGTTATGTTGGTTTTATCTGTTTAATTTTCTTCTTTTGTGAATCAGAGTTGAAAACCCTATACTTTTTAGGTCTATACTTTGAGGAAAGAAACATACGGAAGAGCTATTCTTCTTCCGTGGCTTACCTGAAACATTAATCATCATCCTATCTAGTTTTTATGGGTCTTTCTTTTCTCTTTTTCTGTACACTGTTAGACTTGAATCTTACAAAACAAGTTAGGGTGTTCATAATTTATTATAGTTTTGTTTTCAAGGAGCGGGAACGTTAAAACTCTTTGTCCATTGTATCGGCCGAGAGAGAAAGAATTTGAGGGTTTAGGGTTCGTATCTGATGGCTGAAATTGAGTATCAGATTCTTCGGCTAATCTTCGCTATGGAGTTGTAATAGCTTTTTCGTCATTTTTCCCTTCTGAAATTAATAAGAGAAGCGGGAAGGCCTTCAGGGAAAACGGTCACGTTTTGACATATTATGAATACCAAAGTGTATTTCATTAACCCATTAAGCTCTTGTATTTTTTAAACATTCCTAAATCAGTACGTGTATATATATACAAATGATGATATGTAATGTACAGTAAATTTTCATCAGCACCATTCCCTTCCCGATCAAACGCGCCCCTGCTGGATTGAACCGAGCTCAATTCCTTAGTGTCTGTTAACGAGTCTTGAAACTCTCGAATGGAAAGACTATGAAGGAACAGAAGAAGAGAAGCAAGTGGCAGCATTCATCTTAAGAAACGGAAGCTGTTTAAAGAATCTCCATCGCTGGTTCTTAGGTGGGTTTTAAGAAAGTTTTTAGCCTTTAAATGAGAAAAGAAAAGAGAAACTAAATTAATTTTGTGGAACCAGGTTTTTAGCAAAAAACTTTCTACTGGGTTTAAAACCCGACACGCGTCGCCACGGCATTTAATCAACTTTTGAAAAGAAAAACAAAAACAGAAAACTCATTTTCTCTCTCTCTCTCTCTCTCGTCCGCCGAATCGCCTTCTTCCCGATTTGATTCCGGCGAATCGTTTCTGTCCGACCTCCTGATCGTCGGAGATGGTGTTTGGATGTCTCCTTGGGGAAAGTGAGTTAGACGTTTTTAATCTGTTTCATGATTTGGTCTCGAATTTCTATTAGTGTTGTGAATTTGATCAATTTGGAGATTCTCTCATTTCTCTGTATCGGATTCATAATTGTGTAAAGAAAAATTGTAGGCACATTGAGATGGACTGTAAGAGTGAGAAAACTCTGATATTATAGAGAGATGGAGAGTTTGAAATCCTTTTTTGTATATCTTATTGATTGTTGTTCTGGATGCATTGCAGATTGTAATCACTCTAGAGATTTATGGTGTTAAGAACATTGTTGGGATTCAGCAGTTGATTTTATGAAACATCACCCGTAGATCAATGAAACATCACCCGCTCTAAGTAGCAGTGGAAGCAGAGGTAAGATTGGGTTCCAGACTTTATTCATAAAAGAAATTTCCAACTTTGTAAGATCATAGATTCTGATTTTGAAATTTGACTTTGCTTAGGAGAGAGGAATCAACATGCTTTTCCTGATAGGTGGTAACGGTACTCATGCTGGAGCTAACGCTATACACGATGAAGTTGTTACTTTAACACTTGAAACTAAATGTTGTTCTTGTCAAGATTCGGTAGTCTTGCTTCTTCTCCTTCTTACCATTCTCTCTTGCTTTTGAATTCACTAGTGCCGCAAAAGAAAGATGAAGGTAGCTGTAGTTGGTGTGCCAAAAACCATTGACAATGATATTTTTCATATGAAAGAAGCTCAACGAGCTATCAACTCTGCCTACATTGAGGTAAATTTCATTGAAGTAATACGTCTCTTTGCTTGAAATACTTTAACTAATTTTTTGATTTTTTTTGGTATCAGGCACAGAGTGCTTGTCATTGCATTGGTATTGTAAAACTTATGGGTCGTAAAAGTGGTTTCATAGCGATGCAAGCCTCTCTAGCAAGTGGACAAGTCGACATCTGTTTGATTCCTGAGGTACTTAAGTGTACTTCTTGTTCTTATTTGCAATCTCCAAAACATGATTTGATGAGCTTGCTTATGCATCTTCTTTATTCAAGGTTCCTTTTAATCTTCATGGACCTCATGGTGTGCTGAAGCATTTGTTCCTTGTTCATGCAACAAACTTCATGGTGTGCTGAAGCATTTGTTCCTTGTTCATGGTGTGCTCACCTTGTTGTCCTAAAGCTTCTCTTGTTCTTTGTTCATGCAAAACCAAAACAACAAAAAACTTCTAGTTTCTTCTCTTGTTCCTTGTAAAATTTTGTAATTTTGTAAAAGTGTTTATAAATTTTTTTTTAAGAACCAAATAAAAAGTTTTAGGGATGGAGGAAGAAATAATTAAGAACCATACAAAAGTTGTTAGCATTGATTTGTGTGAAAAATAGTAATAAAAAAATGTTTAGAACCAAAAATTGGGTTTTTGGGATGGAGATGGTCTAACCATCTTCTCCAAAGCTACCGATCCTAACAGAAAACTTGAGATGCTCAAGGAATTGTCTATCTGATCACCTAGGCGCTCACCTCTCATATTTGACTAGACTTGTTCAGTAAGTCAAGTAACCTCTGGTTGTTGGGTGTTTTGTCTGAAACCTTGGATATGCTGACCAAAACTTTAAATCTTATATTTAGCTCTTTGAATTTTCTTATCTTCTTCTTCTAGCTATATTTAGACGAGATAGAAACATACAGAAAAACCATTATCTTACTTGGTTTTAATACATGTTTTCACCTTTTAGTTTAAAACAAACAATGCAGTGCATTGAATTGACTTTAAAACCTTTAATATTACACTATATTACTACTATAAACAAAAAAAAAAAAATAAAAAAAATAACATAAAAAAAAAAAAAAAAAAAAAAAAAAAAATATAAAATAAATTAAAAATAAAAAAAAAAAAATTGTTTAAGTGATAAAAACTTGTAATATAGTTTAAAAGACTAATTACATATATGCAGTAAGTCAAGTAACCTCTGGTTGTTGGGTGTTTTGTCTGAAACCTTGGATATGCTGACCAAAACTTTAAATCTTATATTTAGCTCTTTGAATTTTCTTATCTTCTTCTTCTAGCTATATTTAGACAAAGAAACATACAGAAAAACCATTATCTTACTTGGTTTTAATACATGTTTTCACCTTTTAGTTTAAAACAAACAATGCAGTGCATTGAATTGACTTTAAAACCTTTAATATTACACTATATTACTACTATAAACAATGCTCTGAAAATAGATCGGTAATTACCTTAGATTTTCAATAACGTAAAATGTTTTAGCGTTATATACTAGAACTAGATATATGAAGTTCATGAATGAGTGTAAAGCAAAATTATTTGGTTCGGCCAAATGTGAGCTTGGTCTAGTATAGTTGGTTCACCTATCGGTTTGGTTTTTCGAATCGAAACAAAAAAATCAACAACAAACAAAGATATTGGTTCGGCTGAACTGGGCAATCTTGGTTCTGAATTTATGGTTCGTTTGACAAAGAATAAAAATGTAAGAAATAAATTATGGACCATTGGACTAATACTGTCAATATTAAATCAAAGGTTAGGTTAGTTTAGAAGTTGCTGAGGCTAGTTTAAAAAGGCAATGATTATACACGTTCCACTTTCCTTGGTTCTCGTTGGTTGCTTTGAGAAACACAAATCTGGTTACTAGTATTATCTCTAGGACTGAACAGGCGGGTATTACCCACATACATACTTTCTCAACACCTTATTACAAGACACTTCGAATGTTTGGCATACTTTATGATGACAATTGTCTATTTTACCTCCAACTAAACTCACTTGATCAATTCAAGCTAGGGTTGGGCACGAGGCAAGTATCTAGGATTTTTGCATATTTGCAATCCGCCTTACCTCGTTCGATTTATACAAAATAATGATCTATGACTTGTCCTTATAAGATATAAGTACTTGCCAAATATTAACCGACTTGTAAGTAACGTTTTGTCTTGCGACCCATAAATTTTCTTAAAAACAACAAATATTTGCTCGTTCAAGACATCAATCCAACTTAAAACATTCAAGTTGGGCCAACTATATATTGTCAAATGCCCAATACAACAATATCCAACATGACTCGGGCAAGTATATACTTGTTACTCGACCCGACTTGCAAGTAATTAAATAATCATATTTGTTACTTACCTTATTAACAAGTACTTGTATTTGTGGGTAGGTAGAAGCAAATCACAAGGGTAGGTAGGAGCAAATCGCAAGTATCAGATGAATAACATGTACCTGTGCTCAGCCTAATCCCAGCCACAAGAAACTGACTTTACCTTGTAAGTTTCATCTCTCAGCCGCCATTGCTCATCTTCGTATTGATTATATGAAAGTGAATTGTATTGTGTTGTATTGATTTGATAAGGATTACAGCTCTATATATAACAGAGATACAAGAATCATACAATAAATGAAATGAATATCTAATTGAGTGATTGTAGCGATTGTGATTAAGAAGTGATTGGAAGTTGAAAGCTTGGGAATCTAAGGATTCAGGCATTTTCTTAATTTGAAGTGACAGAAAAAAACCTCAATTTCTTATAAATTCTTGTATGTGGTAGCTGAAAGCTCTGGATATCAAGGGCTTGGATCGGATGGATAGGATAAGTCCGTTGCATGATGAGCTACTCTTGAAGATATTTTCGTTTCTTCCTACTACTAAACATGTTGTGGCGACGATGGTTCTGTCTAAACGGTGGCAGCCGCTTTGGATGATGGTGCCAAGACTTGTATACGATGATACTAGCTATCAAAACGTTGGTTATGGAAGTTTTCGGCGCTTTGTAGACAGGTCTCTGCTTTTTCACAAGGCTCCAGTTCTTGAAACCTTGCGTTTCAAAGTTACTCAAACCTCTGGGGTTGGAGATATTCCGCTGTGGACTAGAGCTGCAGAGAAACACGCTCTGCGTGAGCTGTTATCGAAATCCATAGCTCTTCTATTGCATCTCCGGCCATACTTCCAAGGAGTTTGTACACAGGGTGTAGAATGCTTGTGACGTTGACTAATAACGTGATTCTTGTGGATGCTGCTTCACCGATTTCTTTCCCGACCCTCAAAATCTTGGAACTTAACTCCGTGAAGTACCCTGGTGATGAGTTTGTCAAGAGGTTTCTATCCAATTGTATCCTGTTCTTGAGACTTGGTGTTGAGCAATGTCCCGGTGACAATGTGACCGTTTTCACCGTTAGAGTGCCTTCTCTTGAGAGTTTATACTTGCGGAAATCATCAGACACAGATGTGGATGATGCAGATGATGCAAAGGGGTTTGTGATAGACGCTCCTTCTTTGAAGTACTTGGGCATTACTGATACTATCGGTGGATTTTGTGTCATTGAGAATGAAATGCCTAATATTGTAAAGGCAAATGTTGAAGCTGATTATAAGTGTGTTAGCAATATTTTGGGTTCGATAACGTCTGTCAAACGTCTCCATTTATGTTTGCGGTACTCAAAGGTAAATGATATACTCTTTAACTTACGAGCTTTTGCTTCTAACCATTCACATATCTGCATCTTGCTTTTCTTTATAGTATCAGTTATTTACAACGACTGTGTTCCACCTACAATAGTGGGCTCTCTTATTGGATCAAATATATTGGCACTCATTGATCACGTACATAATGATTGTCTCTTTTGCAGGATGTATATCCTGTTGGTAGTGTCTTCCACCATCTTATACATTTGAAGATATGCACTTGTGAACCAGAGTGGTTGAATCTATTTATTCCTCTGCTCAGGATTCCCCTAAACTAAAATACCTCAAACTCAAACAGGTAACACATAGATCTACACCTCAACTTTTCCTTTTATCCTTTGTCAAGTATATATCTTGTTCTAATCCACTCTCTTGTATTCTATCAGTCCATACCGCTCCCGACAGACCTCGCCCCTGCTGGATTGAACCGAGCTCGATTCCTGAGTGTTTGTTAACGAGTCTTGAAACTCTGGACTGGGATAACTATGAAGGAGCAGAAGAAGAGAAGGAAGTTGCAACATTCATCTTAAGAAACGGAAACTGTTTAAAGAATGTTGCCGTCTTCTCCTCCACATCCATTGACAGCGACGAGAAACTTGAGATGATCAAGGATTTATCATATTGGCCAAGGCGTTCACCTGCTTGTCATCTAACATTCGACTGAAGTTGCGGTTGAATGAGAAATCTTGTTGGTGTTTGATCTGAATGTTAGATAAGCTATCAGAATTTATTATGCTCTCGTACTAGAAGAAAGAATGAAACATGAGAAATATTATCTTCCCTTCGTTTAATCTCCATTTCTGTAACTTTTTATCTCATATATTATTAGGCAAGGATTTGTGGTGTTTAACTGTGCACACTTCTCTCCTTTTATCCAAAAGAAAGACAGTGTAGTGATAGATGCTCCTCTTTTAGAGATCATGTACATTCATGATGTTGTAAGTGAGTTTTGTGTCATTGAGAATCCTATGCCTAAGATTGTCAAGGCAGGTCTTCTTGTCAGTAGTAGTCATCCCGGGACGATTCTGGGTTATATTACTTCAGTGAAGAGTCTTCGTTTATGTTTATCTTCAACTTCAAAGTAATTTGTTTTTCTCTTGATCACAATCCGTGTGCATTCTTGATCACCACGTATACTTTTTAGTTAATCTGTTGCTTACTAAATTTCTTGTTTACTTATTGTGTCTTGTATGCAGGAGGTGTATCCTGTTGGTAGTGACTTCCACAATCTTGTACATATAAAGCTATGCACATGTGAGACAGAGTGGTTGAACCTCCTTATGTATCTTATCAGAACCTCTGGTTGTTCAGCTCATATTTGACTAGACTAATTGTTCAGTAAGTCAAGTAACCTCTGGTTGTTGAGTGTTTTGTCTGGAACCTTAAATCTTATATTTAGCTCTTTGAATATTTCTCATGTTCTTCCTCTAGCTATACTTAGACGAAAGAAACATACAGAAGAACCATTGTCTTACTTGGTTTAATTACACGTTTTCACCTTTTATTTGGGAATATGTGTTTTTTGCAGTTTAACTATGCACTTGACTGATAGCTCTGGGCATTTCGGGTTTTGGGACGGGAATTGACGGGTATGGGACGGGAATGGGAAATTCGGGAAACCAAATATGATTCCCGAAGCATTCCCTTATTATAACGGGACGGGAAATCACGGGAATGGGAAGGGAATGGGAATTTTGGGAATCAAAAAATAATACCCGAAGTCTTAATAAATCGGGAAAATTGAAGATAATATGGGAAAGTACGGGAAAAATACGGGAAAATATGGAAAATACGGGAAAATATGAGAAAATACAGAAAATTATGGGAAAATTCGGGAAAATAGGGATATTTAAGAAAAAATATCTAATTTTCAATTTTTTATTTTATAAACGGGAAAATCGGGAAATCCCTTACCCTTCCCTTACCCTTCCCTTACCCGTTTGAATAAAATAAATGTTCCCAAACGGGAAAATGCAAATTCCCATTCCCGAAAAGTTCGGGAAATTTTAAGCGGGTAAGGGTGGGAACGGGATTCCCGTCCCGAAATGCCCAGGGCTTCTCGACTCTTCCCACAATTTGGGCTTTATTATGCTCTTTGAAGAAAGTCAGAAACTTGAGATGATAAAGGGTAGTTTGTACACAGGGTGTAGAATGCTGGTGACGTTGAAACTGAATAACGTGGTTCTTGTGGATGTTGCTTCAGAACCGGTGTCTCTCCCCTCCCTCAAATACTTGAAACTTAACTCCCAGAAGTACCCTGGTGATGAGTTTGTCAAGAGGTTTTTATCCAGTTGTATTGTTCTTGAACACTTGGATGTTGATCAGTGTCCCGGTGACAATGTGACCGTCTTCACCGTTAGAGTGCCTTCTCTTGAGAGTTTATACGTGCGTAAATCATCAGACACAGATTTGGATAATGCAGAGGGGTTTGTGATAGACGCTCCATCTTTGAAGTACTTGGGCATTACTGATAGTACCGGTGGGTTTTGTGTCATTGAGAGTGAAATGCCTAATATTGTAAAGGCAGATGTTGATACTGGTTATTATTGTCGGTCAAACGTCTACATTTATGTCTGCTGTACTCAGAGGTTAATTAATATTCTCTTTTCTTTTCAGTATCAGTATTCACGACTGTGTTTCACCTAGAATAGTGGACTCTCTTATTGGATCAAATATATTTATTGGCAATAACATTTCTCATGTGCTTAATGATTGTCTCTTTTGCAGGATGTATATCCTGTTGGTAGTGTCTTCCACCGTCTTATACATTTGAAGTATGCACGTCCGAACCAGAGTGGTTGAATGTATTTATTCCTCTGCTCAGAGATTCCCCTAAATTACAATCTCTCGAACTTGAACAGGTTACACATAGAGATCTAAACCCGAACTATTCATATTTTTCTTTGATCTGTATATATTTTGTTCTAATCCACTCTTCTTCTATCAGTGCATCCCGTTCCAGATAGACCGCGCTGCCGCTGGATTGAACCTAGTTCAGTTCCAGAATGTCTGTTATCGAGTCTTGAAACTTTTAAATGGGTAAAATATGAAGGAACACAAACAGAGAAAGAAGTTGCAGCATTCATCTTAAGAAACGGAAGCTGTTTAAAGAAGGTAACCATCTCCGGCCGCGACAAGAAACTTGACATGATCAAGGAATTATTGTTTTTGTCAAGGCGTTCACCTACCTGTAATCTTACATTTGACTGAAGTTGCTGTCAAGTGTCAAATGACATCTATTTGGTTGTTTGGTTTTTGATCTGAATTTTAGATAAGCTATTAGACTTTCTCATGTTTTTTTTTCATTTCCATATTTCGCACTTTGGAGGTGTTCTGTTTCTTTTTCTATTGTTCTTCTACGTACTGAAGACGGAATAAGTACCTAAAGTAAAACTGAAGAAAGAAAAACATATGAATTATTATTTTTCCTTGGTCCTTATTTACATCATTATCATCTTAAACGTTTTTACTCGGTTAGAATCATTGAATCTCAACTTTTTCTTAAATATATAAAATTTAAAACTATCATTTCATATTTGAGCTACCTCGAGTACAGTTTAGCCAACTCCAAAAGTGTTTAGAGAAAGCGGTGATCAGTGTGACGACCAATTTCAGTGGTAAATAGTGCTGAAGAAGGAAAAGGAGTTGGAATCTATGTTTGAGTTTGAATGACAACTTATCGTTTCATATTCTTCTCTTCTGCTCATATGCAGTGAACGTGAAGATAAAACTCACCCTTGTATGTATTAGTTAGATGAATGAAAGCAAAACATATGCTGCGTTGAAAGTTCATATTTCTGATAATCACATTATATCTAATTCAAAATAGTTTCTTTCATTTTGAAGTCTTGTTTCTAACCGCTCTCTCTTCTCTTTCTTGAAAAAATTGCAGAATTCACATTAAAACATGTTGGGATTAAGGAATCATGAAAAAATTCCCCCAATGGGAACAAAACAGTAATCAGTGACTACAAAAAACTGTCACAGTTCCTTTGCTTCCAATGCAATTGGATTAGATAAAGTTCAAAGTGAAAAGGCATGAGGTGGTGGGAGGCGTGAGAATGTGAGATTCTCCTCTCTTAGTTTTTTTTTTCTATTTTAGTGCTGCTCATTAAGTCGCCGGTTAAGCGAAAATACACAATTGATTCTACGTATCTGTTTTAATAGTATCCGTAAGCTCAAAATGGATTCGTGTTTTTATAGTATCCGCATGCTTAAAGTCGGCAATGGAGTTTTAGAAAAAGACTCAATGCCTTTCATCATTATATTCTGAGATCTTAGACTACACTTGCAACTTGAAAATTACCATTTCACTAAAAAAAGGCCATTGAATATTTTGAGAAGTTTCAGAAAAATAAACATGAAAAATCCTAAGCAAAGCAAAAGTCCAAATGTTGTATATACCGCAGAGCATCATGTAACAATCAAAGTACTGCAACTTGACATGTGATTGAGCGTTTTGGGTTTCTGATGAGTTTCCTGAAGATGTTATATTTTGTTGAATGAGAAGCTCCATCCACTTGTAGTGTGAGTTTCTTGAATATTACCGAATTATCTAAAATGTATCTTGCTAGCTTCATTTATTGAGAGTAGTAATACACTGACGTGACATGCAAGTAAGTTGAGGCAGTGTTACTAGTAATAGCTGTACTTTCGAAGTCTGGTTATAGTATTCAAAACGAACATCAACATGTTGAACCCTATGCCAAGTTAAAGCAGCATCGATCCAGGATGACACAAGGGGCGGCATTAACTCATTACTCATTAAGGTAATTATCGAGAGAACGAATCCTTAACTGGAATTTGCATATCCGTAACTCCCTCTCGAAATAAAAAAACATGTCAGCGAAACTCTCAAGGCACTGAAATTGGAGAATCTGCACGTGTCTAAGTCCAATCTAAGAACCAGTTTCCAAAGATTTGTCCATCTTGTGGACAAAGCGCTTGTGGTAACAGCGTCCTTTGTGGGAAGATGATAAAGAATGTGAGATATCTAGTGATCAGGGAATTGGCTTATCGTATCTTCATCTGATCCTTGACTAGACCCATTGTCACAAGTTTGAGTATTTTTCTTTCTTTTTTTTATGTTCAAAACACAACTAATCTGCATCGTCAAATGTAAAAGTGGGAAGTTACATTAAAAAAGGTCATCTGAACAAATACGAACAACGTATCTTTACTAGCAAGCAACCTAACCAATGAAGATCGAAGAAGAAGATAGTCAAAGGAGATGAAGTTTCTTGTTGTAACAAACTTCTTCGCGTTTTCCTCAAAAAAAAAAACAAACTTCTTCGCGTTAAAACAGATTATAACGACCTCTTTCATGGGCCAAGAACAATTCACCGAGGCCCATTACTTCAGCTCTCACTCTTCAGCTCAGCTAGATTACCCCGGTTTACTAACTTCAAACCGGAATCGACAGGCAAACCTGAACTTAGAACCAGATTCTCACAGTATACAAGTTTTTTCTTGGGGATTAATGTTAAGACTCTCACAGTATAGTTAGAGGGGGATCTTAAAATTTGAGTGTTTTCGTCTCCTAGACCAAAGGTTCTTGTGGCTAGCTTGCAAACTAATATACACTTTAAATATAATTTTTTTCAACTTATTAATTAATTATTATAACCTTACATTGACCTCTCATATTTTATTATTACACAAACCACGAACATGACAAAAGATCCAAACATACGGTGGTTAATCATTATAACCTTACATTGACCTTTCATATTTTATTATTACACAAACCATGAACATAACAGAAGATCCAAACATACGGTGGTTACGTTTGCATGCATTTGTGGCCATCGGTCGATCGCTTTGATCATTTCATACTACCGTAGGGCGCTTTGCTGCAGATGTCGCAGAAGCATTTTTCACTGCGGCCTTTCGTAATGCAATATCCGCCTTTAGCACGCTTAAGACGTCGGCACTCCTTATAGCATAAGGATGGATATGCTATAACGCGACAAAGGACGAAATCACTGTCACTGCCACCGCCGAATTCTTTCAAGCATTTGCTATCTTGTGCCTCTATCTCTGGCATTTCTGTTATAACCACATGCAAATATAGTCATTACTTACTATGCTATAATAAATATAAAATACTCCATTAATCACAAATGACTCATGTATACTTGAACGCAAATGTAGATATAGAAATTTACTGAACAAATATGTCAAGAAACGCAGAAGAAGTTTACTTACCAGAGATAAGCAAGATGCCTATGAAGAAAACGGTGAAGATGGAAACGGATTTTGTTGCCTTCATCATTCTCTCTCGATTTGTCTTATCTTACTTTGGGTTTGATGAAATATGATCACACTTGGTGTTTGGTGGTGCTACTTATAGCTAGCTTTAGCACCAAACCGCTTATAGGACCAAACCATACCAAACTAAACCAGTTTAAGGTTTAGACTGAACGATGATGAAAATTTTTGGGTCAGTCTCTGAATTGAAAGAAGTAGATGAATCATTATGCTTAAGTCATATAAATTTTAATTAAAAATAGTTTTATTTTCTATGGGGCTCTGTAAATTCAGGTCCGGCTCTGACAATAGAGCATGCATAATGACACCTAACCAAAATCATTCAACTATTCTGTTCTACTGAAGCTACCAACCAACAACATATTTAAGTAGTGAATTTGAATATGTGATTTTAAGTGATTTTAAAGTGTTTTAGTGGAGTTTTTTAGTTAAAAATATAAGAATTCAAATACCATGATAAT
Source organism: Microthlaspi erraticum (assembly GCA_902728155.2). Taxonomy (NCBI): domain Eukaryota; kingdom Viridiplantae; phylum Streptophyta; class Magnoliopsida; order Brassicales; family Brassicaceae; genus Microthlaspi; species Microthlaspi erraticum. The sequence goes on along the minus strand of CACVBM020001126.1, from coordinate 105,520 downwards.
AGATGGAATTCTAGAGTGGTTTCATTAAAATCATAACAACTTTAAATCTCAAGTTCAGTACATTTAAAAATGAAATCACTCTAAGTCACTTTAATTAAATCTCAAGTTCAATACATCCCTTTAATAAATTCATTTTTTTTAATGACTCTACCATATAATGTTGATATTTAAATGGTTGAGGAACAAAAGAAAATAGCAAAAATGCAAAAAAAACGGTGTATATTAAGTCGCCAATCCTTGATGCTTAAATATACATTTAATTTTCACTTTTTGGTTTAATAGTTACGGCATGGTCAAAATCGGTTGTTTTTAATTTTGACCTGCTTGCGTCATACACCAACCGAACTATATTTCTAAGTATTGGTATCGGTAGCGTCCAGTTTTGAGTATACCAGCAAACAAAAAAAACACTACAAAAAACACTACTGAATATTTTGAGAAAATTCTAAAATAAAGTTGACCAAGAGCTTCTGAATTAAAAACTAAAATAACTCAAAGATTTGGATGTTGCATCATGTACCAAATCAAACAACGACGACTTGACATGTGATGGAGCGTTTTGGTATTCCGAGGAGTTCCTTGAAGATGTCATCTTTTTTTGGATGAGAATGCAATCGTAGAGTGAGTTTCTTGAGTATTGCCGAATTATCTAGGAAGTACCTCACTAGCTTCATTTCTGTAGCATCTTCCGAGATCCTTGTTTTGATATCAACAAACTCCAGCGACGATTTCAAACACTCGGGCACAGATGAATAACTGATTTGATCCCTCTCCTCCGAATACATCATGTCAAAGTAACAATACCAGACCTGAGAAGAAAAAAAAAGAAGGAGATAAACGCACTGATAAAATAGGCGGGTAATTACTAACATAAGTGAAAGAATCATAAAAGGTTTATCAGATTTATCACCAATATAAAGGATTTCAGATTTGGGAAGCTCTCAAGAAAAGTTGGCAACCATCTTAAATCGTATTCACAGAAACTAAAACACAGACGTGACATGCAAGCAAATTGAGGCAGTGGTTCTACTTCCAAGTATTTATAAAAGACCTGTTAATATAAGTACGAAACAAAAAAAAAAAAAAAAAAAAAACTGTAGGTTAGAGACTTGGTGTGGAAGAATATTTATATGCTCAAATTAAAGTTGACATGTGTGTGTACCTCACAAGAACGATTACTAATAACAAGATCACTGACCCTCCATATATCAGTCAAGATATCATGAATCACGCTTCTTCCAGGTAAGTCACATGGATCAAATGGATCAAAATAGCTAATATTAAGATCTACTTTTGCAGAGAAACCTGAACACAGGATCCTAAAGCTCTTGCTCAAATGAATCCTCAAAAACTGGAGTAGAGGAGCATTATCAATCACAACTTGCCCACACTGATTTATGTCGATTCTCTTTACCGTCTTAGAGCGCACTTGTAAAACCTCTGCATTATCAGATAACATATAATTATCATTACATCTGATCCTGAGTAACTTTAAGTCTTCCAAAACTGGAGAGCTTGAGATTAGCTTCTCCAAAGTGGCCTCGTTGGGACATGAAACATGTTCTAGTTGCATGATCTTCAGACAAGGTAAAGAAACAAACTCGGCATTAAACAACTTGGCACCATAGAGCCGTAAGTGTACTAATCTCTCACAGATATACAAGCTCAGTGGCATCTCTACTCTCTCAGTCTGGTAGTTGTATTGAAAACGAACTTCAAGATGTTGAACACTATAACTTGTTAAAGCAGCATCGATCCAGAGGGTGACACAGTGGGCTTCACTAACATAATCAAGAGTATGAATCATTAACCGGAATTTATGTATCCGTGACTCCCTCTGGAAATCAAAAAACCTGTCAGAGACACTCGCTAAGGCTTTGAAATTGGAGAATCTGCACGAGTCTAAGTCTAATCCAGGAACCGATTTCCAAAGACTTGTCCATCTTGTGGATAAAAGGCTTGTCCTAACAGCGTTCTCTGTGGGAAGATGGTAAAGAATCTGACATATCAAATGATCTGGTAATTGGCTTATCATATCTTCTCGCGATCTTTGATTCGACCCTTGATCACAAATTAGGGTTTTTTTCTTTCTACCAACTATTTGTTTCTCTTTCGCACAATTAATCTGCGTCATCATGCAAGTATGAAAAAAAGAAGAGACAAATAACAAGAAGAAGAACGAAGGAACTAATAGTAAACGAAGAATACAAAGAAGAACGAACTAAAATCCCATTGAGGCCAATAGCAGATCCAGAAAAAGGGTTCAATGGGGCTTCAACTACAATATTTATATATCAAAATACAAAAAAAAAAAAGATATATATAAAGTGTATTCTGTATTAAAAAATAGTTATTTAATTATATTAAAATTAACATTCCGTTTTATGCTAATTTTCAGATTTCTAGATTTGTCATGTTCCTCAATCCTCATGTTCCACATCATTCACTCTGACAGCTTTGTGTTCTTGGCAAGGAAACAATCCATGCTAAACATTCACTCTATTGGCTTGTGTTCTTGAAGTAAATCATATTCTAACCGCGACTGCATGCCTTTTCTCTTGTGATTATGTGTAGAACAACGATGTTGATATTTTGACACATGTGCACTTTAAGTGTGTCAAAAAGAAGAATGACAAGATAGTTCAAAGAGGTAGACAGGGCTCTGATTAAATGGCGCAACAACAAAGAAAGCTCTGGAAATAGTTACAGAGTCGGCCATGCAAATAGTTAAAAGAAGCAGCAAAAACCAAACACATACGTTTCTTGTCTCCTACGTCAACAATACCAGAGTCAATAAAGAACTAGAGCCTTTTTATTTCACAAATTTCAAAAGCTCTAATAACGTTTTATACATTGACATGGAAGATGCATTCTACTCTGCATCAAATACCAATCAGAGTACGATGACTTCACATGTGATAGAGCGTCTTGGGAAACCGAGGATCTCTTCGGAGATGTCATCTTTTGTTGGATGAGAATCCAATCGTACCGTGAGTTTCTTGAGGATTAATGAATTTACTAAGAAGTACCATACTAGTTTCATTTCTGTATCATCTCCCGAGACCCTTGTTTTGATATCAACAAACTCGAGCGACGATAACAAACACTCGATCATAGGTGGCAAACTGATCTCACTCATTTCATCGTCGGGCACCATCTCAGAGTTACCATACCATACCTGAAGAAACAAAAAATAAAAGATGATAAAGAGAGGTAAATGCAATGAAAAGATAGTCAGTTTCCCAAATGTGAGAAAAATCAAAAGGTTTAAATACGTAATCATTACCAAGAAAAGGGATTTCAGTTTCGGGCAGTTCTCAAGAATTTCCGGCAACCAAGTTAAATCGGATGCTAAGAGACTAACACACAGACTTGACAGTAAACCAAATTGAGGCAGTTGTTCTATTTTCGAGTATTGGTACATGACCTAAAGAGCCAAAAAAGAAAATATTGTGTGGGTGAGAAAATGAAGCCAAGTTCTTGATGTTGAGTATACACAAGCTAGTAGAGAAATATACCTTGCAAATATCTCTACTAAGAACTAGATCGCCGCCGACAGTCGATATACCGGTCAGGAGATCGCCGACAGTCGATATTAACGGATTAAATTCACAACCAGCGCTGAGATCCACATCTACTTTTGCAGAGAAACCCGAATTGATGATGATCTTGAAGGTCTCTTTAAGGTAAACCCTAACCCTAAAAAACTGGAGTAGAGGAGCATCACTAATCACAAGTTGCGCAAACTGATCAATGTCGATTCTCTTTACCGTCTGAGAGCCAACTTGTAAAACCTTTGCATTATCAGCATACCTATCATTACACCTGATGATGGTTAAATCTTCGAGAACCGGAGAGCCTGAGATAAGTTTCTCCAAAGTGGCCTCGTTTGGAGCCCTAACATATTCTAAATGGATGATCTTGAGACAAGGTAAAGAAACACTCTCGGCGTTAAACAAGTGAGCCCCAAAGAGTCGTAAGTGTACTAGTCTCTCACAGGTAAACACGCTCAAGGGTATCTCTACTTTGTTGCTCGGGTAGTAATATCCAAAATAAACATCAAGATGTTGAGTCCTATGCCTAGTTAAAGCAGCTTCGATCCAGAGTGGGACATAATTTTCGTCATTAGACTTATGATGATGATAATCACGAGCACTAATCCTTAACCTTAATCTTGTTATCTCTGTCTCCATGTGGAAACTAAAAAACCTGTGAGCGAAACTTGCCAAGGCATTGAAATTAGGGAATTTGCACGTGTCTAAGTCCAATCCAGGAACTAGTTTCCAAAGATTTCTCCACCTCGTGGATAAAAGACTTGTTGTGACAACTTCCTTCGTGTGAAGATGATACAGAATGTCAGATATCAGTTGATCTGGTAATTGGCTTATCACATCTTCTTCTTGCGATCCTTGACTCGACCCTTGTCCGCAGATTAGGGTTTGTGTATTTCTACCAACCATTTGTGTATCCTTCGCACACCAAGTTAATCTGCATCATCAAGTAACAAATTCCAAAATCAGAAGAAAAATAATAAATAAAGAAAAAATCCGCAATAGAACTTGTAGTAGTCATCAAAGCCAAAAAAACGTACATCAAAAGCCGGTTGAAGAAATCGTAACAGAGTCGGAAGAAGATAAAGCAAAAAAGACCTAAATCGTATGGAGGCTAGGGTTTTCTGATGATGATCGATTAAAAACAACTAACAGTAAACGAAGGAAGAAGAAGAAGAATAAGAACGTACCCGTGTGATCAGACCAAGAATAAGCAATTTTGTTTTTTTTACGGCAAAAATAAGCAAATTAAATTAAAGAGGCCCAAGATTTAAATAATAAGAGAGACCGGACTCATTCTTTTTTTTTTTCATCAATCACCTATGTGCGCATCCAGCTAAGATAGCTCAAATTTGACCTTTTTTATAACTTGCAAATTGACCTTTGGGAACAGTTTTTTTATCATTTAACTGATATAGGATCTAGGGGTGTTCAATTTGGTAAAACCGAACCGACCCGAACCGAACCGAACCGAAATAAGTCATATGGTTTGGATTTGGATACACTGTATAAACCGTATGGATGCAATTTTATATAAACCGTGGATATTGATATGGTTTGGATATTAACCGACCGAACCGCAAAAACCGCAAAAAACCGAATAACTTTATATATATTAAATTACTCATATAATAATATAAGTTTAGAGTAATAAATCATTAATTAACTAAAATTTAACAATTAAGAAACACTAAATAAAAAACCTAGATAAAGCGATCTTCCTCTTCTCATACAACAATATTATTATAGCAATTGTCTTCTTCTTCGTTAATCTTTTCTCTTACCCTAGACGTGAACTAAAGGTATCGTATGCCTTAAACAAGTTTTCTCCGTTTGTTCTACTTTTTGTTTCATAAGTTAACTGATTTTCTTTTAATACTTATTCACTTGTAGATGAGCAAAAGGAATAAGACATGAGTTTGCATTTTTTATTTGAATTTGATCATTTTGATTATGAGAAAAATCGAAAACCCTAATTAATAAAATAATCATAAAACAAAAAATACAAATTAACCGAAAACCGAGATTATTCGACCCGAAAATATCCAAACCGCAAAAACCGAATCCAAACCGAACCAAACCGAAGTAAGTATGGATCTACTATGGTAGCTATTTTTTATTAACCGAAAAACCAAATACCGAAAAAACCGAACCGAAACCGAACCGATATCCGGATTGAACACCCCTAATAGGATCCATGAACTGTCATTGAAATTGAGAAACCAGGTAGCAAAAGAACAATACGCCAAACCAACCATGAAACTACAAAACTTCCACGCATATTCACTTTGTCTTAAACCCTAAAAACTAAAATCATGAAACCTCAGTGAGTTTACGCAGCAACAAAGAAAGCTCTAATGCTGTGACTTCTGGATGTCCCTCAAGCATACTGTATATTAAATCACAAATCCTCGATGCTAAATTATATATATTTTCCGTTTTAATAGTATCCGAATAAAATCGATAGTGTTCAATTTTTTCCTGCTTATGGTCGTCTATGGAAATGTTAAAAGAAACAGCAAAAACTCAACGCCTGAGATATTAAACTACATAATAAATTTCTTGCCTCCTACGTCAACAATACCAGAGTCAACAAAAAGAAAATAAAGAACTAAGCCATTTTTATTTTGCCACAAACTCTTACAAGGTTTGAATGCAATGGAAGATGCAATCTTCTCTGCATCATATACTAATCAGAGTACGAGGACTTGGCATGTGATAGAGCGTCTTGGAAGTCTGAGGATCTAATCGGAGATGTCATCATTTCTTGGATGAGAACCCAGCCGTACCGTGAGTTTCTTGAGCACCAAAGAATTTTCTAAGAAGTACGTTACTAGTTTCATTTCTGTAGAATCTCCCGAGACTCTTGCTTTGATATCAAGAAACTCGAGCGACGATGACAAACACTCAAGCACAGGTGGAAAACTTATCCGGCTCGTTTCATCGATAGGCATCTTCTTATAGCTTCTACCATACAATACCTGAGGAAAGAAAAAGATGATAAAGATGAGCAGTTTTACATATGTGAGAAAAAAAAAAAAAAAGTCATTAGGTTTAAAAACAGAATCATCACCACCAAGGAAAGAGATTTCAGTTTCGGGAAGTTCTTGAGAAACGCCGGCAACCAAATTAAATCGGATGCAGAGAGTCTAACACACAGACGTGAGAGTAAACCAAATTGAGGCAGTTGTTCTACTTCCAAGTGTCGGCGCATAACCTGGAAAAACCAAACAAGAACACATTGTGGGGGTAAGAACAGGTCTCGATTTCGAGTACAGAAGTAAGAAATTCTCTATATAATCATCAGATGATACCTCCCAAATATCTCTGCTAAGAGACAGATCCCTGACACTCGATATGACCGTAAGGAAATCGCGAATGGAGCGTCTTCTGGATGAGTCATATGGATTAAATGTATTACCAAAGTCGACATGAACATCAATTTTTGCAGAGAACCACGAATAGACATGAACATCAATTTTTGCAGAGAACCACGAATAGATGATCATCTTAAAGCTCGGAATAAAACGAACCTTAATCCTCAAAAACTGGAGTAGAGGAGCATCATCAATCACAAGTACTTGAGAAGACTGTTTTAAGTGGACTCTCTTTACCGTCTTAGAGCGCACTTTTAGAACTTTTCCCTTATCGTTACACCTTCTGATTGTTAAATCTTCAAGAACTGGAGAGCTTGAGATAAGTTTCTCAAAAGCGGCCTCGCTTGGAGCTGTAACATATTCTAAATGGATCATCTTCAGACAAGGTAAAGAAAAAAACTCCGCGTTAAACAGTTTGGCACCAAACAGTCGCAAGTGTACTAATCTCCCACTGGTGAACACGCTCAGTGGTATCTGTACTAACCCAGTCTGGTAGTAGTATCCATAATGGACATCGAGATGTTGAATCCTATGCCCAGTTAAAGCAGCTTCGATCCAGAGTGGGACACAAGTGGCGTCATTACCATAATCAGGACAATGAATCTTTAACTTGAATTTGCGTATCAGTGACTCCCTCTGGATATCCAAAAACCTGTCGGCGAAACTCTGCATGGCTTTGAAATCAGAGGATCTGGGCGAGTCTAAGTCCAATCCAGGAACCAGTTTCCAAAGATTTGTCCATCGTGTGGATAAAACGCTCGTGGTAACAGCTTCCTTTGTGGGAAGATGATACAGAATGTCAGTTATCAAATGATCTGGTAATTGGCTTATCACATCTTTTTCTTGCGATCCTTGACTCGACCCTTGTTCACAAATTAGGGTTTGTGTATTTCTACCAACCATTTGTTTATCCTTCGCACACCAAGCGTATCTGCATCATCAAGTAACAAATTTCAAAATCAGAAAAAAAAACAAACAAAAATATAGAACTTGTAGTACTCATCAAAGCCAGAAAACGTACATCAAAAGCCACTGGAAGAAATCGTAACAGAGTCGGAAGAAGATAAAGCAAAAAAGACCTAAATCGTATGGAGGCTAGGGTTTTCTGATGATGATCGTTTAAAAACAACTAACAGTAAACGAAGGAGAAGAATAATAAGAACGCACCCGTGATCAGACAAATAAGCAATTTTTTTTTTTTACAGCAAAAATAACCAAATTAAATTAAAGAGGCCCAAGATTTAAACAATAAGAGACCGAACTCATTCTTCTTTTATTTTATTAAAGCTCAAATGTGACCCTTTTTTTATGAGTTATTTACAGAATGAGTGACTTTTGACACTTATCTTACACTAAGAGAGACTTTTTGATTTTGGTGGACTTTTTCCACTACTCTACATACTTTTTTAATACCATTGTACCCTTAAAAAAAAGAAATTAGAAATGAGAAAAAGAAAAGGAATGATAGATCTAGTTAAGTGATATAGTATCTATACCATTAGTGTTATAACCAGATTTAAAAATGTATGGCTAGAATTTAACCAATTTGATGTGGATTTTTCTCATCTTTAAAAATAACACCATCTCTTTCTTTTTTCCCAACTTAACGATATTGGTCTCAAAAGAAGCTTATTTCTTTTGTCTTCTTCCTTATTTTTTCATTTAACCTTTCACGACAATTTGTTTCATATTTACCGTTCTTTTTTTTTTTACTTTTTTCTGCGTCTCTTACATTCTTCTCCGGCGTCTCTTCTCTTCCTTTATCTCATTTTCTCCGCCGTGAACCAATAGCAACACCTTGTGTCTTCTCACAAAACTGAGACATATTTAAAACTGAGACTTTCTTTTCGCCGGCGTTGTGGAAACAATTTACTTTCTCAAATCTCATCCATCTACCTGATTTTGTTGCTCTTTTTCATTTCGGTCTTAACTGTGTAACAGAGGAGTACTCCATATACGCCACCGACGTCCCACAACAGAGGAGTAACCGATCCATCACGTCTTAGATCTTGTTGTCGTATCATGTCGAAATCCTAATTTCAGGTTTCAGATTTGGTCGATTTAGAATTTGCCTCATTTTCCCTAACAAACTCTAATCCTATAACTATGGCGAGGTTTCCTAATCCTCGTTTTTTTTACAGCGGCAACACTTACTGAAACCCAACTACAACGGTTAGGTACTTACGCCAACGATATGGAAGGTACAAATTTCTATTCTGTTTCTTTAATTCCCAAAATTGTTTGAGATTCCTTCTTCACACTGATACAATATCCTAAATTTTGTCTATTCTTGTCTTCGATTTGGAAGGTAGCAAATAGAAAATGATTTTGAGCCATACCTCGGTAGCCATTGTTAAGAGCATTTCAGTTTACTGCATTCAGTGCACGAGGATCAACTACATGGATAGTTTTTTGTGGATACCACTCAGCTCTTGTAGATAGTTTAGCTGCTTTTTTATATTTTTATCGTTTGCTTGTTACAGCTTGGATGCTTTCATTCGTCTTCTTCGATGCTTTGTTGTGTGGATACTTTATACATTTGCTTTTATTCGTCTTCTTGGATGCTTTTATCCATTTGCTTGGACGCTTTTCTCGTGGATGCTTTAGGATTTTATGTGCTACCATACTTTGAGTTGTATATTCTACTTGTACAACCTTAATTTGTCCTCCGACATTATTTATATGTCCTTCAATTCTCTTTACGTGTAGTTTCTTGCGGGTGCAATTTGATTGACTGGATGAGCTCCGAATTTTAGTTTCGTTGTGGATACTTCTAATGGATGGTTTGTTAAACTCGTGTGGACAGTTTTTGATTTGGATGGTTTGTTAAACTCGTGTGGACAGTTTTCGATTTGGATAGTTTGTTTCACGTGGTTACTTTTGATATTAGTTTGTTTCTAGAAGATTTGTTTCATTCTGAATGAATGCTTTGGCTTTATCAAATTGAGATTTTTTTATGGTGATTTCTTAATGCTACTATTAGTTTCCCTTATAGGTTTGTCATTTGTCAAAAATATATTGTCCATCTTACTTGATCCACAAAATTCCGTCCACACACATTTTGTGGCAACCTGAATCTGTTTTTCACATTATCACTCGTGGATACTTTACCGTGGATACTTTACGACTAAAAAAGAAAATAAGCGAACTTGCCTTTCCTTTTGCTTTGATACATTCACTTCAGTGATTATGCAGATGTGCTTACTGGTGGTGATATTTGTATCATTCTCCTCATCGTTATTATAGTACTCGCAGCTCGAGATCGCCCGGAAACACACAATCGCTGTTTAACATTCAAGTCGGTTTTTGGATATATAACTCTTAAGATTGTTCGTGTCTGTAGTCTGTACTTGTGTCTGTACATTCACTCTTCTTTCTAATCTTTCATTTGCTTGTAAAAATGAAAATGGTATACAGAAAGCAAAGAAGATCTGCTATGAAGATCAAGTCGGAAACAAGGAGAAAGATGCAAGAGCTCTCAAATCCTTTGGAGCCTGATGAGTTTGCATGCAGATATCTGGAAAGATGAATGATCACACAAGCTAGATGCATGAGTTCATGTAAAATTGTATCAACTTCTCTCTTTCTTCATGTTATCTTAGCTTTCACCTTTATTTGCACACAATCATACATAATCAAATTTCTTCTTAATAGTGATATGTTTTCTTTAAAAACTGATTATGTAAGTATTGTTGATATCGTTAATGGTTTTTACAGAAACTGAACAAAAATTGTAATTAAAAAACAAACGACTCTGCTTTTTGAACAGGCTTCTTCTTCTTCTTTCCGTTTAACTCCAATTAGCCACAGACCAATGAGATTCACTCTCTCTTCTCGATATGCTATTGATCTTCGACCAAGCATCATACTTTTAAGTTAATTCCACAAATCACTCCTTTACTATCAATCTACAGCGTCCAAACGCCCATCATACTTTTAAGTTTCTGTGTATGCATACTAGCATCCAAATGCCCATTGTCCAAACTTAAAACGGTGGAAAGCGTTCAAAAAGATAGCTAACTGTACACATCTTCAACTGTCCAGTTTTCTTTTGCGAGACTACCAAATCCAATCTCGCAAAAATTAGGAAAAAAAAAACACAAAGTCGAGCTTTGGAGATGGATCCATGTATCGTTAATTAAACATAATAGATTGAACATTCAGATTGAAATAGTTTTCCACCGACATGAGAAACACTGATTTTGCGGAGTATTAGCCTTTCATTATCACCGGAAACAGATTGAATTAACATCATGTAAATTAATTATCATAGACCAAAATTAAACAGATTCCTTAAACTCCGATGTAGAACAACGCCGGCGAAAATAAAACAGCAGCTCAAACGAAAGGTAATATTTTTTTACTTTAGTTTTCATCAAGGGTATAGTAGAAATTTATAAGGCACAAAAAGACAAAAAAAAGTCCACCTATATCTAAAAGTCCCTCTTTTTGTAAACATAACTCAAAAAATCACCCATTTACACTCTAATGGATGATGAGAGTATTGGTATAAAGAAGATGAAGAGAGAGATGATGGAAGGTGAAAAAAATTGTGAATCAACAAGAGAAAAAAGGAAAAGAAATATAGTTAGACTTTAGTTAGGAGCATTTTAGAATTTAGCCTTTGTGAAAGTCCACCACTTTGTGAAAATCCACCACTTTCACAAAGTCCCTCTAAGTGTAAACCCAAACTCAAAAAGTACATCTGAGTGTACTTTTCTCCTTTTTGAGTTTCAGTTTACACTTTGAGTGACTTATTCACAGAGGTGGACTTTGGTGAAGCGAAATGACACAGATGCCCTTGATTTTTTTGTTCACCTTTACATTTACTCTCTCCGTTTGTCGATGAACACATCCCGCAAGACCTTTTCCCCAGACTTTTCTTCTCTCTGTTCTCTATCCCTTTTATGTTCTCTCTGTTTCTATCTACTTGAGGCTTTTATTTTTTTTATCTTTTTCTGTTCTCTTAAGATTGATCCTTAGATAAATTTCTGATCTATTTTTTCGATTTCTTAGGATTTTTTTTTTTTTTGGAAAATTAACAGAGATCGAATTTGAATTTGGGGAGATTTAGGATTTGAGATTGACAGAAAAGTTGATCATTTGTGATTGTATGATTTGTATAAGTTAATTTTGTTCCAATTCTTTTTGCCCTTTTGATCTAAGTTTCGAACTTTCTCATAATTTGTCATCAAGTATCAACGTACATGAGGTACACAAACATTTGTCCACAAACATATTCCCACAATAACCTTAGTAAATTGAAGAATGTGTTTATAATTTACAAAATGCAATTTCGAAAACACCTACAGTTGCATTTTGTTGTCCACAAATTTGCATCCACGAACATGTGTACACAGTGGAAATGGCCAAAAGTTAACCAAATTCCTTCATTATGTCTGCATGTCTTTAATTCTCGAAAGAACGTGGAGTTAAACATCGTCAAAGTCTTTATAAATTGATCGATATGTGATAACATTCTATTGTTTGTTCTTTTTTTTTTGGTTTTAAGCTATTGTCTGTTCTTTGCTCTATGAACTCAAGGAAACAAAACAAACATGAAAGTTAGAAACTATCCATCCACTATTATCTATTTACAGAAACAAAAAAAAAAATTGTACCATTGCAAACTGTCCAAGTCTCAACCGTGTCTTTATAATGGAATTGTACACTAAAAACGTAACAAACCGTACACACCTCCAATTGTCCAAAAACCAATTGTCCAAAAACACATTTTACTCAATAAAACCCAGAAACCATGATCACTGAGTCTTCCCGAAACAGAAACAAACGTCCATAAATTAAAATCCGACTTGAAAGAGTCATCCATAAAGAGTCATCCACGAAAAAATTTCACTACCATTTCTCATTAAGGTTATAACTGGAATCTCACCTCACAATAAGACAAAAAAAAGTCCACCACAATCAAAATGTCACTCTTTATGTAAACAAAGTGAGAAAAGTCACTCATAGTGTAATACACTCTTTTTTATGTAATAACTGGCAAATTTGACCTTTGGGAAGAGTTTTTTCTATCATTTGAACTGATATATTAGGATCCATGTGTCATTGAAATTGAGAAACCGAGTAGCAAAAGAACAAGTTAGAAGAACAATAAGCCAAACCAACCATGAAACTACAAAACTTCAACGCATATACATTTTGTCTTAAACCCTAAAAACTAAAATCATGAAACCTCACTATGTTATCTTTTCGACAGTTTTACCAATCAAGAATTACGATTTTATAATTGGTACCATCCTGAACCTCGGTATCTTTAAGAGTTTCTTGACGAAGCCATCTTGAATCTGAACTGCACAATAATGCAAGAGCATAGAGTGACTTTCTTGAGTAGGGTTGGTTTTTGAACTTAACCAACTCCATTAAATAAAGTTCCCTCTACTCTCTACCATTCAGAGCTGAGAGGACGAAAACATCACATTTGGTTTTGTATTCAGTTTTATGCTGATTTTCAGAATTCTAGAACTTTCATGTTACACATAATATTCACTATGATGCCTTGTGTTCATATTCTAACCGTGATATGCTAAGCGACTCGTCCATGGAAATTTTTAAAAGAACCAGCAAAAAAAACTCAACGCCTGAGATATTAAATTACACAATACGTTTCTTGCCTCATACGTCAACAATAACATAGTCAGCTAAAAGAAAATAAAAAACTAAGCCTGTTTTTTTTCCCACAAACTTCAAAAGCTATTATAAGGTTTTTAATGCCATGGAAGATGCAATCTACTCTACATCATATACCAATCAGAGTACGAGGACTTGGCATGTGATAGAGCGTCTTGGGAGTCTGAGGATCTCTTCGGAGATGTCATCATTTCTTGAATGAGAGATCTCTTCGGAGATGTCATCATTTCTTGAATGAGAATCTAACCGTACCGTGAGTTTCTTGAGGATTAATGAATTTTCTAACAAGTACTTAACTAGTTTCATTTCTGTAGAATCTCCCAAGACTCTTGCTTTGATATCAAGAAACTCCAGCGACGATAACAAACACTCGAGCACAGGTGGAAAACTTTCATCGATAGGCATCTTCTTACAGCTACCATACCATACCTGAGGAAAGAAAAAGATGATAAATCCAATGAAAAGATAAGCAGTTTTACAAAATGTGAGAAAAAAAATCATAAGGTTTAAAAGCAGAATCATCACCACCAAGGAAAGGAATTTCAGCTTCGGGCAGTTCTTGAGAAAAGTCGGCAACCAAACAAAATCGGATGCACAGAGACTAACACACAGACGTGACAATAAACCAAATTGAGGCAGTTGTTTTACTTCCGAGTGTCGGTACATAACCTGGAAAAACCAAACAAGAACACATTGTGGGGGTAAGAACAGGTCTCGATTTCGTGTACAGAAGTAAGAAAATCTTTATATGATCATCAGATAATACCTCCAAAATATACATACTAAGAGACAGATCCCTGACACTCGATATGACGGTGAGGAAATCGCGAACAGCGCGTTTATCGGATGAGTCATATAGATTAAAACTACAGCTAAATTCGACATCAACATCTACTTTTGCAGAGAAACCCGAATAGATGATCATCTTAAAGCTCGGATTAAAGCGAACCTTAATTAATCCTCAAAAACTGGAGTAGAGGAGCATCATCAATCACAAGTACTTGAGAAGACTGTTTCAAGTGGATTCTCTTTACCGTCTTAGAGCGCACTTGTAAAACCTTTGCCTTATTACTACACATGATGATGGTTAGATCTTCCAGAACCGGAGAGCTTGAGATAAGTTTCTCAAAAGTGGCCTCGTTTGGAGCTGTAACATATTTCAAATGGATGATCTTCAGACAGTGTAAAGATACCAACTCGGCGTTAAACAGTTTGGCACCATAGAGTCGCAAGTGTACTAATCTCCCACTGGTGAACACGCTCAGTGGTATCAGTCGCAAGTAGTATCCATAATGAACATCAAGATGTTGAATCCTATGCCCAGTTAAAGCAGCTTCGATCCAGAGTGGGACACAAGTGGCGTCATTACCATAATCAGGACAATGAATCTTTAACTTGAATTTGCGGATCAGTGACTCCCTCTGGATATCCAAAAACCTGTCGGCGAAACTCTGCATGGCTTTGAAATCAGAGGATCTGGGCGAGTCTAAGTCCAATCCAGGAACCAGTTTCCAAAGATTTGTCCATCTTGTGGATAAAACGCTTGTGGTAACAGCTTCCTTTGTGGGAAGATGATACAGAATGTCAGTTATCAAATGATCTGGTAATTGGCTTATCACATCTTTTTCTTGCGATCCTTGACTCGACCCTTGTTCGCAAATTAGGGTTTGTGTATTTCTACCAACCATTTGTATCTTCTTTCGCACGGCTTAGCTAATCTGCATCATCAAGTAACAAATTCCAAAATCATAAAAATAAAAAATAAAGAAGAAAAATAAGAACAAATCCGCAATAGAACTTGTAGTAATCATCAAAGCCAAAATAAAATAGCACATCAAAAGCTGCTGGAAGAAATCGACGTAACAGAGTCGGAAGAAGATAGAGCAAAAAAGACCTAAATCGTATGGAGGCTAGGGTTTTCTGATGATGATCGATTAAAAAGTAAAAACAACTAGCAGTAAACGAAGGAAGAAGAATAATAAGAACGCCACCCGTGATCAGACCAAGAATAAAGAAGCCCAAGATTTAAATAAGGGTTTTGTGCAAAAAAAAACCCCAAACTAAATTATTTTTGCAAGAAAAACCCTCAGCTCAAAAAATGCAAGTCAAACCACTCACTTTAAAGTCACCCGCAATATAGCCCCTGCCTATATTGATGACGTGCCATTTTATGATTTTTAAAAAAAATTAAGTTTTTGTGCAAAGAAAACCTCAAACTATTTTTCTTTGCAAAAAAAGCCCTCATATCAAAAAGCTGTGTTTTGATTAGCCCTATGTATTTCGGGTTTTGGAACGGGAATTAAAGAAAATGAGACGGGAATGAGAAATTTGGGAAACCAAAGATGATACCGAAGTATTTCTTTATTATAACAAGATGAGAAATAACGGGAATGGGAAAAGAACGGAAAATTTGAGAATAAAAAAAATAATTCCCGAAGTCTTATTAAATCGGGATACTGAAAATATTTTGAGAAAATACGGAAAATATGGAAATTACGGGAAATTATGGGAAAATATGGAAAAATTTGGGATATTTAAGAAAAAATATATTTAATTTTTTTAAACGGGAAAATTGGAAAAACCCATACCCTTTCCGAATTCTTCCCTTACCGGTTTGAACGGAATTTCCCGTTTGGGAACATTTCTTTTATTAGAATGGGTAAAGGAAGAGTTCAGGAAGGATACATGACTTTTCCCCGTTTCAAAAAAAAATAAAAAATTGATTTTTTTTTTAAATATCCCAAAATTTTCCATATTTTCCCATAATTTTTCGTATTTGTTTTTCATATTTTCCCGTAATTTTCCAAAATATTTTCAATTTCCTGATTTAGTAAAACTTCAGGAATTATTTTGTTATTCTCAAATTTCTCGTTTTCTTCTCATTCCTGTTATTTCCCGTCTCGTTATAATAAGGGAATACTTCGGGTATCATCTTTGTTTTTCCAAATTTCTCATTCCTGTCCCAAAAACCGGGACGGGAATGCCACGTCAAAATGCAGTTTTTTTTATACAAGGGCTCTTTTTGCAAAGAAAAATAGTTTGAGGTTTTTTTTTGCACAAAAACTCATTTTAAAAAAAAATCATAAAATGCCACATCATCAATATAGGCAGGGGCTATATTGCGGGTGACTTTTGAGGTGAGTGGTTTGACTTGCATTTTTTTTAGGTGATGCTTTTTCTTGCAAAAATAATTTAGTTTGGGGTTTTTTTTGCACAAAACCCTTCGTTAAAACCTCAAATTTGACCCTTTTTTATAACTGGCAAATTTGACCTTTGGGAAGAGTTTTTCTATCATTCGAACTGATATATAGGATCCATGCATGAGCTGTCACTGAAATTGAGAAACCGAGTAGCAAAAGAACAAATTAGAAGAACAAAATTTTCAACGCATATTCACTTTGTCTTGAACCCTAAAAACTAAAATCATGAAACCTCACCATGTTCTCTTTTCTCTACAGTCCTACCAATCAAGGATTACGATTTTGCAATTGGTAGAGCGTCTTTGGATTTTTAAGAGTTTCTTGACGCAGTCATCTTGAATCTGACTAGCACAATAATTCAAGCGTAGAGTCAGTGACTTTCTTGAGTAGGGTTGGTTTCTGAACTTAACCAACTCCATTCGTAAAAGATATCAAATAAAATCTCACTAAGTTCCCTCTACTCTTTTACCATTCAGAGCTGAGAGGAAGAAAAAATAACATTTAGTTTAATCAGTTGTCTATTCAGTTTTATGCTGATTTTCAAAATTCTAGAGCTGTCATGTTACACAAAATATTCACTATGATGGCTTGTGTTCATATTCTAACCGTGATGTGCTAAGAGTCGTCCACGGAAATTGTTAAAAGAACCAGCAAAAACTCAACGCCTGAGATATTAAATTAAACTACACAATAAGTTTCTTGCCTCATACGTTAACAATACCAGAGTCAACTAAAAGAAAATAAAAAACTAAGCCTCTTTTTCCCCCCACAAACTTCAAAAGCTCTTATAAGGTTTTTCATGCATTGAAGATGCAATATTCTACTCTGCATCATAGACCAATCAGAGTACGAGGACTTGGCATGTGATAGAGCGTCTTGGGAGTCTGAGGATCTCTTCGGAGATGTCATCATTTCTTGGATGAGAATCCAACCGTAGCGTGAGTTTCTTGAGCACCAAAGAATTTTCTAACAAGTACCTTACTAGTTTCATTTCTGTAGAATCTCCCGAGACTCTTGCTTTGATATCAAGAAACTCAAGCGACGATAACAAACACTCGAGCACAGGTGGAAAACTTTCATCGATAGGCATCTTCTTGTAGCCATCATACCATACCTGAGGGAAGAAAGGTAAATCCAATGAAAAGATAAGCAGTTTTACATATGTGAGAAATAAAAAAATCATTAGGTTTAAAAACAGAATCATCACCTCCACGGAAAGGGATCTCAGCTTCGGGCAGTTCTTGAGAAAAGCCGGCAACCAAGCTAAATCAGATGAACAGAGTCTAACACACAGACGTGACAGTAAATCAAACTGAGGCAGTGATTCTAGTTGCGAGTATTGGTAGATTACCTGGAGAACCAAACAAGAAAAATCCATATTGTGAGGTGAGAAAAAGGTCTCAGTTTCGAGTATACAAGTAACGTTGGTTTTTTAGAATCTTTATACCTCCCAAATATCTCTACTAAGAGCCAGATCCCTGACACTCGACATAACGGTGAGGAAATCGCCAATCACACCTACTTTTGAAGATACGTTATACGGATAAAATGCACAACCAGTGCTGACATGAACATCTACTTTTGCAGCGAAACCCCAAAAAACGATGACCCTAAAGGTCTTAAAAAAATTAACCTTAATCCTCAAAAACTGGAGTAGAGGAGCCTCATCAATCACAAGTGGCGCAAAATGATCCATCTCGATTCTCTTTACCGTCTTAGAGCGCACTTGTAAAACATCAGCAACGTTACCATTACACCTTCTGATTGTTAAATCTTCCAGAACCGGAGAGCTTGAGATAAGTTTCTCCAAGGTGGCCTCGTTTGGAGCTGTAACATATTCTAGATGGATCATCTTCAGACAAGGTAAAGAAACAAACTCAGCGTTAAACAATCTGGCCCCAAAGAGCCGTAAGTGTACTAATCTATCACTGGTAAACACGCTCCGTGGTATCTGAACTAACCCAATCTGGTAGTAGTATCCAAAACAAACATCAAGATCTTGAATCCTATGCCTAGTTAAAGCATCATCAGTCCACTGGGTGACACAAGTGGCGTCATTATCATAAATATGACGACGAATCTTTAACCAAAATTTGCGTATCCGTGACTGCCTCTGGATATCCAGAAAACTGTGTATGGCTTTGAAATCGGAGTATCTGCACGAGTCTAAGTCCAGTCCAGGAACCAGTTTCCAAATATTGGTCCATCTTGTGGATAAAACGCTTGTGGTAACAGCTTCCATTGTGGGAAGATGATACAGAATTTCAGTTTTCAAATGATCTGGTAACTGGCTTATCAGATCTTCTTGCGACCCTCCATTCAACCCTTGTTCGAAAATTAGGGTTTGTTTCTCTCCACCAACCATTTGTATCTTCTTTCGCACGGCTTAGCTAATCTGCATCAACAAGTATACAAATTGAATTTTTCCTACAAAAAAGACTATCTGGTTTCGGATGAAGAAACGAACAACGTAATCAAAATATTCTCCTTCAATTCAAGTGATGACATAACTGAAAGTTTCGAATTTTATAAGAACCAATACTGCTTGAAGGAGAATTGAGGAAACGATAAATGTAACAAAAGAGGAGGTACAACCTAAGAACATATCAACGACATAAACTTACATCGTAAACGAAGAAGAAGAAAAAACCCGTGATCAGCCAAGTATATAGCAGTTTCAATTAGAAATTGTCCCACAATGTATAGATAGCTGCTAAGCTCCGTTTACTTTCGGAAGAAGAAGCCTAAAAGAACAAAGTTGAGCTGCTAGGGTTTAAGAAGGAAAAAGAAACACGTGTGGCAGCACGTGAGAGTTTATGAAGCAAATTGTGAAAGCCTTGGACTGAAGGGGAGGCTTTGCTGTTACCGTTTTAATTTAAAAAAGTTTTTACTTTTTTTGTTGCTCTTTTGTTTCTTTAGGACTTTTGACTGCTTGAGTTCGTAAAAGATACTCATTGTGATTCTTTGGGTTGTATTGGATATCTCAGATACGATTGTTATAGAGGGTTTCATAGTTTCAATCTTACTCAATTTTTCTTCTATATACTTCAATTATGATCGAATACGGTTTAGACTTATAATAACAATAATTTGTCGGAGTAGATGTTTGAAAGCTTATGTTTTGTTTGTAAACAGTATTCATCATCAACAAGAAATGATCAACTAGCTCAATTTGATATTTGAACTGATAAAAGATACATGAGCTGGTCACAGAAATCCAGAAACCAAGTAGCAAAAGAACAAGTTACAAGAACCGTAAACCCTAAACCAACCATGAAACTACAACACTACAACGCATATTCACTGTGTTCTCTTTGCTCTACACTTTTACCAATCAAGGATTACAATTTTACATTCACTAGAGCGTCTTGGGATTTTAAAGAGTTTCTTGACGAATCCATCTTGAATCTTGATAGCACAATAGTCCAAGCGTAGAGCGACTTTCTTGAGGATAGCCGAATTCTCCAACAAGTACCTCGCTAGTTTCATCTCTGCAGCATCTCCCCGGATTGCGAAGTTGAAATCAACAAACTCCAGAGACGACAACAAACACTCTGGCACAGATGAAAAACTCATATGACCCATTCCCTTATAGTCACCATTTCTGTTATTACATACCTGAAGGAAAAACAGAGAGGACGATCAAAAAGGCAGTCAAAAGATACACGAAACAAAAACTTATTGGGTTTTAGCAGAGTCATCACCAAGATGAGAGATTTCAAGTTTGGGAAGCTTTCAAGAAAAGTTGGTAACCAGTTCATATAGGAAAACGAAAGAGCTACTTGCAAGCGGGACACGTGACCAAACCGAGGCAGTGGTTCTTGTTTCGAGTATTCATAGATGAGCTGTAGAACCAGAGAGATTATGGGGTTAGAAACTATCATGAACAAAGTGCAATAACCGAAATTGACATGTAATATATACCTTGAAAGTGTCGTTGAATATTGTCACATCCCGAATCTTTGAAATCCCAGGGAGAAAGCTGTGGAATCTGTCTATCTCTGAGTGGATAGAAACAACCAACTTGACATTGGGATCCACATTGGTTATCACAAAGCTTTCTGGTAAAGCATCACTGATACTCAAGAAGCTTAGCCGTGGAGCATCAATCACAACTCCTGAACCATATTCCTCCCAAGCAAACGCTATTCTTAGAGTGAGCCTCTTCAACGACCTAGAGAGCACCCGAAAGAAGACTTGTCCATTGAGAGGCGTATCGATCTCCAACTCCTCCAAGACAGGGCAGGATGAGACAAACCTCTCCAAAACGGCATCATCAGGATAACCAATGTATTTCAGCAGCATAGTCTTGAGACAAGGCAAGGAAACAAACTCGGGAATAGCCAAGTCCACCAGATCAAGAACCAAGGATGCAAGCGTCTGGCAAAGATAAAGGCTTGAGGGCATCTCATAAAAGTTACCATCTGCATGACGAAAACGAACATGGACATGTTTGACCTTACGCCTAACAGCAGCATCAATCCATGGCGTGAGATAAGAGGCGTTCTCTACACCCTTGTCATTGCAAATGGTGAGCTTGACTCTATCTACGAATGACACGTTGCCGGAATCGAAAAACCCGTTGCCGAAACTCACCAAGGAATCTAAATCTGGGAAATTTCGGGAGCGCAGTTCCAGATTAGGAACCCAAGGCCACTGATTCCTCCATCTGGTGGACAAGACGCTTGTTTTCACAGCGTCCTTTGTGGAGAGGTGAGAAAGGATCTGACATATCAGTGGATCTGGTAACTGGCTTATCCTATCCACCTTCAATCTACGATTTGGCCTCGATGACATAATTGATCTGCGCCGCGTAATTGGAAAACGAAAGTTTCATATCTTACGATCAACCTAATCGACGACATTATCATAATCCCCAAAAGTTAAATCTAGCTCAAACGCAGAGCGGAAAGATGAATACAAACTACAGTTAAGAGAAGAGAGAATCGGTGACAGAAAACAGCCTAAGTGCGAGCGATTATAGTGGAAATGCTTGACGCCGGAGCGACGAACCTAAGTGCGAGCGAGAGTAAGAGAGAAACAGCGACGAAATTACAGAGAAAGTGTGAGCCGTGAGAGTTTTCGTTCTAGTCAACATTATCGAGAAACTCAGTCAAACCCTAGAATGGTAATCTCTGACATCCCGCAACTAATCTAGCGCAAACGGAGAGAGAAGAATGGAAACAAACTACGATTAGAGAAGAGAATACCTGAGAAGAGGTGTTTAAGGAACGAATTTGGTGGAAATGCTCGACGCCGGAGAGACGATCCTAATTCCGAAGTGCGAGAGAGAGAGAATTTCGAAATTACATGCAGTACAGAGTGAGTCGTGTGAGTCGTGTGAGTCGTGGGTCTCGTGACTCGTGAGAGTGAAGAAGAAGTTTCAGTTTCTAGTAAACTTGGGCCTATTGGGTCTTCGTTTTAGTCAGCCCAATAGCAAAATAATATCCAACATAACAACAACATTTTAAAACTAATGACTTGCTTATTAACTTGTTTATACATAACCTTGAAGAACAACAAGAGGAAGATTAACCTAATTCTAAACAACAAGATTTCTTGCAAACCATAGCTTAACAGATTTCAACCCTAATTACTCCAAAAGAAACAGAAACAAAAGTTCTTGAATGATCTCAATTGTCGTCCTTCACATGGTCTCTCTCTCTCTCTATGCTTTACAAATCATCACGCTCCACTGGGAGTAAGACCACTTGACATGCAACAGAGCCTCTTGGGATTTTCATGACTTGGTTGAAGAAGACAGTTTCATTTGCTCGTAGAGTCAGTTTCTTGAGGATCACTGAATTTTCAAGGAAAAACCTTACAAGATCCACTTCTGCAGAAAACCCCAAGATATTGCTCTTGATATCAACAGACTCCAGCGACGATATCAAACACTCCGGCACAGATGAATCCCTGAGTATCTCCTCATTAAGTAACTCCGAACAATAATCATCCAATGTCTTGAGGCCAAAAAAAAAAAAAGAGAGAGAGGATATCAGAAGTGGATACACATAAAGATGAGAAAAAAAATTATATGACTAAAAGAAGAAGATCATCACCAATAAGAGGGATTTAAGATTCGGGCAGCTCTCAAGAAAAGTTGGCAACCATTTCAAATCAGAGAGACAGAGTGTAGCATCCAAGCAGGTCATGTACACAAACTGAGGCAGTGTTTTTAATTTGGAATAATGATGAAAGACCTGAACCCAGAGACATAAACTACTATCTAAACCAGAGTTTTCATTATAGATTATACAAAACTTAAAATATGTAAACATTGACAAACCTGGAAAGAGTCTTTATGTATGATCATCTCCGCAACCTTTGAAATCCCGGAGAGAAACTTGCGGATGGTATATCTCTTTGACGAAACACTTGCTTCATCAAACTCATCACCAAAGCTGAGAGATACATCTAACTTGACAATGGAGTCCAAGTTTTTGATCACATAACTTTCCGATATGCTGTCATGGATCTTCAAAAAACCGTAGCAGAGGAGCATCAATCACAACTTCAAACTTATCATCACCTTTACCTATTTTTAAGCTGAGCCTCTTCAGTGACAAAGACTTCACACGAAAGACTTTAGGATAATACCAATGCACGACAATCTTCAACTCTTCCAAGACAGGACAAGAAGAGACAAGCTTCGTGTCTCTACGGGATACCAAAGATTCTTCAAATGCATAGTCTTCAGACAGGGTAAGGTAACAGAAACAGAACCGGGATCTTGCAAGGACACCTCGGAGAGTTTTAGGGTTACCAATGTCTCACAGGTGTAAAGGCTTAGTGGCATCGTAGAGCTATAATGAAACTCAGGGCAATGAACATGAAGATGTTGGAGCTTGCGTTTGGTTGCAGCATCAATCCAAGACGTGAGGTAAGACGCAACATCGTCTTCCTTGAAGTTTCCATCAAGAGCTAGCTTAAGCTTATGTATGCATGACAATCTACTGGAATCGAAGAAGCTCTCACCAAACTTCACAAAGGCATCTAAATCTTGGAAGTTAGTGGAACTCAGTTCCAAATTAGGAACCCAAAGCCATTGAGTCCTCCATCTGGTTGAGAGAAGGCTTGTGCTAACAGCTTCCTTTGTGGAGAGATGAGAGAGTGTGTGACGTATCAAAGGATCTGGTAACTCGCTTATTCTGTCTTTCTTCAACCTCTGACTCGAACCAGCCTGTTTCGATTTACCTCTACAAGCCATGTTTGTAGGAAAATTTGACAGAATAACGAAATCTGCATTACGAAAACAAAATTCAAGTGAAGGAGGATCAACAATTTTAAATCAGGGTTTAGTTATATTCAGGAGGAAAACAAAAAATCATATGATAGTATATATAGAAATGGTTACCGAAAAATGTCGAGAAATTCAGTCAAACAAACAAAAAAAAAACCTAGAATAGTAATCTCAGAAACCCCGAAATAAAATCTAGCTCAAACACAGAGAGAATGATGAAAACAAACTGCGACTAAAGAAGAGAATACCTGAGAAACCGTGTTTATAGCACGAATTTGGTGGAAATGCTCGACGCCGGAGAGACGATTCGACGAACCTCAGTGTGAGAGAGAGAGAGAGAGTGTGAAACGTGAGAGTGAAGACGGTTCAGTTTCTAGTAAACTTGGGCCTATTGGGTTTAGTTGTTTTATTCGGCCTACTAGACCACTAGATTACTTAACAGTAGATATGTACATGTTCTCATGAATCTTTTCCTTTGATCCCTGACTTATATTGTCTTACTTGTACATGATGATTGGTTGTGTGAAACAAAACAATAATAAAACAAAGCAGGAAGGAAGCACAAAGGAACATAGTACAAAAGACTAAAGCACTTAACTGCTTAACTTGTTCATACACAACCTTAATAGTCTCTAGAGATAGAAGAAAAGAGTTATAGTTTCACTACACAAAACAAAACCAGCCGATTCCAAACAACAACAAGATTTCTTGCAGACCGTAGCTGAACAATTTCTAGTGTGTCTCTCTCTAGTCTTTATGCCAATCAACGTACAACGACTTGACATGTGATAGAGCGTCTTGGGATTCTCAATAGTTTCTTGAAGATAGCAGCTCCATTTCCATAATATTTCAAACGTAGAGTCAGTTTCTTGAGAATTAAGGATTTCCTTAAAAAGTACCTTAACAGCTTCATCTCTGCAGCATTTCCAGTGATGCTGCTTTTGATATCAACGGACTCGAGCGACGACAGCAAACACTCTGGCACAGTTGAAAAACTTATTTCATTCATCTCCTCAGAACCGATCCTCTCATAATCATTATCTAACGCCTAGGAAAACAAAACAAACAAAATAACATAAATGAACAAAATGCGTTAAATGTTTATAAGAACAAAAAAGAAGATCATATCACTACCAACACGAGTGATTTCAGATTCGGACAGCGCTCAAGAAAAGTTGGCAACCATTTCAAATCAGAGAGACAGAGTGTAGCATCCAGGCGGGTCATGTAATCAAATTGAAGCAGTGGTTCTAATTTTGAATAGTGACTAAAGACCTGAAAACATAAGACTTTCATTATAAGAAACAAATATGTAAAACCAATACATGCATTGACAAAACATATATATATATATATATATACCTTGAAAGTGTCTTCATCTATGATCATGTCCCCAACTTTTGAAATCCCGGGGAGAAACTTGCGGATGGTATCTCTCTTTGATGAAACACTTGCTTCATCAAACTCTTCACCAAAAGTGAGAGAAATATCTAACTTGAAATGGGAGTCCAAGTTCTTTATCACATAACTTTCAGATTCTAAATTATCGATCTTCAAAAACCGTACTAGTGGGGCATCATGACAACTTGAAACCTACCACCATTACACTCTCGTAATTTGATTCTGAGCCTCTTCAGTGATAAAGATCGCACCAAAATGACATCAGGACCATACCCAGAAACCTTCAACTCTTCCAAGACAGGACAGCAAGAGACAAGTCTCTCAAAGGTGGCATCGTTGGGATACCAAACATATTTCAAATGCATAGTCTTGAGAGATGGTAAGGAAACAGAACCAGCATCAGGCAAGACCACCTCAAAGAGTCTCAGGGTTACAAGCGTCTCACAGGTATAAAGGCTTATGGGGATCTCGCGTCTATGATTATCTGGAAGACACCAAACATTCAGATGTTGGAGCTTCCGCTTAGTTGCAGCATCAATCCAAGACGTTAAGCAAGATTGCAGCATATGTCCATCTACATTGTTGTCACCTTCATCAAGAGTTAACTTGAGCTTCTGTACGCAAGACATCCTGTCGGAATCGAAAAGCCTGTTGCCGAAACTCGTAAAGACATTGCGATCTGGGAAATTTTGGGAGTTGAGTTCCAAACTAGGAACCCAAAGCCATAGACTCCTCCATCTTGTGGACAGAGCGCTTGTCTTTATAACTTCCTTTGTCGGGAGATGAGAGAGTATGAGACATAACAAAGGATATGGTAATTCGCTTATCCTGTCTTTCTTCATCCTCTCACTCGACACTTTGGAACGAGCCTGTTTCGACTTCTCTCTACCAGCCATGTGTCGGACAGCGAAATCTGCATGCAGAAATCGAAAAACGCAAGTTTCAGAGAGACAATTTGGATGCAAACAGCACTAATCAGGTGGTGCGGAGGACATAAGAAGAAGAAGATGATGAGTGTTTAGGGAGAGAAATGAAACGACATTGAGAGACTAGTCAGAGGTTTAGGGATTTCAAAGGTTTTATAGACACATTTGGATGAAAAGGTAAATATAATAGTAATCTATAAATGATTATCGAGAAACTCAGTCAAAAAACAAAAAAAAAACCTAGAATAGTAATCTCAGAAATCCCGAAATAAATCTAGCTCAAACGCAGAGAGAAGGATGAAAACAAACTACAATGGAAGAAGAGAATACCTGAGGATACGTGTTTAAGGAACGAATTTGGTGGAAATGCTCGACGCCGGAGAGACGATTAGACGAACCTGCGAGAGAGAGAGAGAGAGAGAGAGAGAGAGGCAAGAATCCGAAAGGTTCATAATTTAACACAGTAGAGAGTGAGTCGTGAGAGTGAAGACGGTGTTGTAGTTTCTAGTAAAGTTGGGCCTATCGGGTTTAGTTGTTTTATTCGGCCCAGAAAACCAATATAATATCCTCTTCAATAACAGATTCTTTTACCAAGCAAATATAACTTGCTTAGTTGCTTATACATAAATTCTCTAATTTCACAAACCAATAAAGGGTACTAGATGAGCAACTAACTTATAAAGACTTAAAATCTCGCTAACCAAAACAAGACCGGCAGATTTTAAAACAACAGAAAGATTTCTTGCAAACCAAGCATAAAACAAAAGCACAACACTTGCATTTCTTGGTCTGGGGCAAGAGCTTTTAAGTTTCACATGTGATCCATCTCTCTAGTCTTCCCACATCAAAGCACGACGACTTGACAAGTGATGGAGCGTTTTGGGATTACCCGGAGTACCGTGAAGAAGTCCTTTTCATTTGCGTAATAATAATCCAAACGCAGCGTCAGTTTCTTGAGGATTGTGGAGTTCTCTAGGAAGTAGCTTACCAAGGTAATTTCCGGAGCATGTCCCGTGATGCTCGTTTTGAATTCAACAAACTCAAGCGACGATAACAAACACTCCGGCACCGAGGAAAATCTGATTCTAGGGTTAAGCCAATCATCCTCACACATCCTCTCAGAGTTACCATCCCACACCTGAGGGTAAATAAATCAAAGATAAATAAAATAGAAACCTTTCACACAGAAATGAGAAATAAGGTTTAAGCAGATCATCACCAAGACGAGTGATTTCAAGTTTGGGCATCTTTCAAGAAATGTTGGTAACCATTTCATCTGAGACACATAGAGAGTCACACGTAGGTGGGACAGGTGACCAAACTGAGGCAGCGGTTCTAGTCTCGAGTATTTACAGATGAGCTGCAATATAATGTTATGGTCAGAAGATTTCATTATAAGAAATTAGAAAAATGTATAGAGCCGTACACCACAAGTTAACATACCTTGAAAGTGTCTTTACATATTGTCATATCTCTGACCTTGGAAATCCCGGAGAGAAAACCACCGACGCTACTTCTTCTCGATGAGACGCTCGCTTCATCGAAAACGATCAAACCAAAGGGGAGAGAGAGATCTACCTTGGAATCAGAATCCATATTCTTTATCACAAAGCTATCTGATAAGTTATCGTTGATGCTCAGAAACCTTAGCCGAGGAGCATCAACAACAAACCCTGAACGGAATTCGGATTCCGGTTCATCTTCGTGTATATGTACTGTGAGCTTTTTCAATGACCTAGACACCACCCGGTAGACTATTGCCCTGAGCCAATCACATTCGAGAACCTCCAACTCTTCCAAGACAGGACAGCAGGAGACAAGTCTCTCAAAGTTGGCATCGTTGCGATTATACCGAACATATTTTAGATGCAGAGTCTTCAGGCAAGGCAAGGAAACAAACTCGACACCGACGAAGTTCACCTCCAAATACTGGAGTTTTAAGGAGACCAGTGTCTCACACTTGTAAAGACTTCCGGGCATCACATACGAGGACTCAGGAGGACAGAGAACATTAAGACGTTGGATCTTCCGCTTAACTGCAGCATTAATCCATGACTTGAGATGCGAGGGATTAGCTTCATCTTCATTTTCAGCGATATTTAACTTGACTCTGTGTATGCATGAAACCCTGCTGGAGTCGAAAAACCTGTCACAAAAACTCACAAAGGCACTGAAATCTGAAAGGTTCCAATGTCCCAATTCCAATGCAGGAACACAAAGCCAGAGACTCCTCCATCTCGTTGACAAAACGCTTGTGCTAACAGCTTCCTTTGTGGAGAGATGAGAAAGTATCTGACATATCAATGGATCTGGTAGTTCGCTTATCCTGTTTAATTCTTTCAACCTCTGACTCGACGACCCTGTCGATTTTCCTCTCTTAGTCATCATTTCATTTCTTTCTCAGACAACGAAAACTGCAACAACAACAACAACAAAACGGAAAATGAAGCTGAAAAAGCAAAGTTTCAGAGAAATCATTTGGATCAATATGTAATTCAGGCAGACAAAGTTGCAACAAACACAAATCCAAACTCTCTGTCGCAATTGAGACTACTCAGTCTAGGGTTATCAGGTTTTGCTTTTCCAATGAAAATGGTTATACAAACAGAAATAAAATAATAAAGGGTCTAGGAAAAAGAAGACGAACCCACAATGATTCGGCCACCGGAATGAAATCGCTTGCCGGAACTGTAAATCGACGGAATGGAATCAGTATGACCAAGTGGCTATAGCTCCACTAGTAAAGAGACCCTAGAGCTTAGAGGTCAGAGGATATAGTGTCGTTTGTGA
The DNA here is from genome assembly GCA_902728155.2 of Microthlaspi erraticum. Taxonomy (NCBI): domain Eukaryota; kingdom Viridiplantae; phylum Streptophyta; class Magnoliopsida; order Brassicales; family Brassicaceae; genus Microthlaspi; species Microthlaspi erraticum. The sequence continues at coordinate 76,381 of CACVBM020001126.1, read as the reverse complement.
CGAAACTAATATTATATTTTGTGGTTGGGCCTAAAGGATGTACGGGCTTCAACCTAGAAACTCCTAGTAATTTCAAAAAAAAAGAAGATGGAATCGCTCTCAAACTTGCAATGTTTTCGTTGTATTGTCAAAAATTTGGAACCTATGGTCTTGATTGGCAAATCATTTAAAAGAGCATAAGGCTTAAGGAGCTCCAGGGTGAGTATTTAGAAGAGCGTTAATCTCTTGATGCAGGTATGCTCTTGACTTATATGACTGGTAGTAAATTTTTGTGAAAATATTTAATATGTATATTGATATTTATTTTAGTGCATCATATATATATATATATATATTCATTAATAACATAAGATTGTTTTTTTATTTTTAAAAAGTTATTTAGTTATTATTTCATCTTTAAATTATATTTGTATGTTATTAAATTATATTTAGTTATTATTTCATCTTTAAATTATTTAGTTATTATTTCATCTTTAAATTATATTTATTAAATTTTTATGTTATTAAATATTTATTTTATGAATAATACATTAATGATAAACATTAATATAGTTTATAAACATTAATGATAAACATTAATACATTATTGATAAACATAATTTACCAAATTATAAAATTGTAAATTGAATATAAATATAGTTTTCATTTTTTTAACCACAATAAATAAACTAAATATAATTTTTTTAATAAATTTTAATAGTTTTGAGCTCAATGCTTTGGAAATACTCCATTTCAGAGGAATAAGTAGTTTGGAAGCATTAGCATGCCAGTTTCTAAATGTTCTTCCAAATGCTCTTTTAAAAATAAAAATTGATTGAATTAGAAAAAGCTATGCTCTACCAATCAAGGCCGTGAGAAAAACAAATGTTGTGCTTCAAGTTTGGGCTTTAAACCGCCGTATTTTTCTTTTGACATTTTTGAACTCACATTGTTTGTTTGTTCACCGAAACCCTAGAGATTCCCACTTTCGGGCAAGAAATTCTATTTCGTCGGCGAAATCACGATCTACGGATTTGTGTCAAGTACGTAACTGCATTCCGCCTGTCAAATCATAGTGGGTTTTTGTTCCTCTTACTTACCCTTTTCTTTCTGTTGTTAAAAACCTTGAAAACCCTAAACCTAAACACTCAACTTCTTCTTCTTCTTATTCTTCTTATATTTGCATGCAGATTTCGTTGTTCTGAGAAGGTTTCCTACACATGGCTGGTAGAGGGAAGTCGAAACAGGCTCGTTCCAAAGTGTTGAGTGAGAGGATGAAGAAAGACAGGATAAGCGAATTACCAGATCGTAGATTTGGAACTGAACTCCGTAGATTTCCCATATCTCAATGTCTTTACGAGTTTTGACCAAGGTGACAACAATGTAGACGATGCCTCTCATTTCACGTCTTCGATTGATGATGCAACTAAGCGGAAGCTCCAACATCTAAATGTTTGGTGTCTTCGAGATAATCATAGCTGTGAGATCCCCATAAGCCTTTATACCTGTGAGACACTTGTAACCCTAAAGCTCTTTGAAGTGGTCTTGCGTGATGTTGGTTCTGTTTCCTTACCATGTCTCAAGACTATGTATTTGAAGTATGTTCGGTATCCCAACAATGCCACCATTAAGAGACTTGTCTCTTGCTGTCCTGTCTTGGAAGAGTTGAAGATATCTGGATTTGGTCCTGAAGTCATTTTGGTGCGCTCTTTATCACTCAAGAGGCTTAAAATAAAATTAGAGCGAGTAGTACTCGTGATAAGTTTCAATTTGTGATCGATGCGCCACTAATTCGCTTTTTGAAGATCGATGACTCCGAGTCCCGTAGTTATAAGATAAAGAACTTGGAGTCCAGTTTCAAGTTGGATATTTCTCTCGGCTATGGTGAAGATTTTAATGAAGCAAAGGTTTCATCAAAGAGAGAAGCCATCCGCAAGTTTCTTCCAGGGATTTCAAAAGTTGGGGAAATGATCATATATCTAGATACTTTCAAGGTATATTACATGTTTGTCAATGCATAAATTGGTTTTACATATTTGTTTCCTACAATGAAAGTCTTTTGGTTTCAGGGTTTTCATCATTATTCCAAATTAGAACCACTGCCTCTATTTGAGTACATGACCCGCCTGGATGCTACACTCTGTCTCTCTGATTTAAAATGGTTGCCAACTTTTCTTGAGTGCTGCCCGAATCTGAAATCACTCGTTTTGGTAATGATATGATTTTTTGTTTTCCTCATAATCTATGAACATTCAACGTATTTTGTTCATTTATGTTATTTTGTTTGTTTTGTTTTCCTAGGCGTTAGATAATGATTATGAGAAGATCGGTTCTGAGGAGATCAATGAAATAAGTTTCTCATCTGTGCCAGAGTGTTTGCTGTCGTCGCTTGAGTCTGTTGACATCAAAAGCAGCATCGCTGGAAATGCTGCAGAGATGAAGCTAGTAAGGTACTTCCTAAGGAAATCCGTAATTCTCAAGAAACTGACTCTGCGTTTGAAATATTGTGTAACTACTGAGAATCCCAAGACGCTCTATCACATGTCAAGTCGTCGTAGGTTGATTGGTATAAAGACTAAAGAGAGAGACACTAGAAACTGTTTAGCTACGTGTTGCAAGAAATCTTGTTGTTGTTTGGAATCGGCTGGTTTTGTTTTGTGTAGCGAAACTATAAGTCGTATCTTAATATATATCTTCTATCTCTACAGACTATTAAGGTGCGTTAGTCTTTTGTACTATGTTCCTTTGTGCAGCGCTTCCTTTCTGCTTTGTTTATCATGTACAACAAGTAAGGCAATATAAGTAGAGATCAAAGGAAAAGATTCATAAGACCATATCTCCAACTTTGTTATGTTCTTGGCGAATGTTTAGTAGATCAGCTTTTCCTTGTTGTTGGATTTTTTATATTAGGTTTTACGTTATCATTCAATTTGACCTGCTAAGAGTTCTGTACTGTTTTGAACTGATTCAGTATCATGAATATTCAGAAAACAAGAAGCAAACTAAAATAAAATGAGAACTAATAATGTCATTCAAGTTAGTAAAAAGGGAAGCCAAACCAACCAATAACCTAACCTTTTTTGTCATGAACTGCTTACGCATTTTCACATTGTCTTTCCACACATAATCCCAAAACTTAATTAGATACTGGTTATGTGTAGCTTTTTATATAAAAAAAACTTAACTAGTTAACTGCGTTTGTAACAAATATCAAATAAAACGCCTACTGAGTTCCCTTTCTCTTTACCATTCAGAGAATGACAAGTTCACATTCGGTAGAGCCTCTTGGGATTTCAAAGAGTTCTTTCAATATTTCATCTTTTGCTGAACGAGAATCCAAACGTAGAATAAGTTTCTTGAGGACTGTTGAATTCTTTAGGAAGTAATTTACTAGCTTCATTTCTCCAGCAACTCCTGTTATTGGGACTTTGAAACGAACTAACTGGAGAGACGATAGCAGACACTGAGGCACAGATGGCAAACCTTCTTGATTCATCTCCTCAGAAGGTACCTCAGGGTTATAATTATAAGAACCAAGTTGTACCTGAAGAAAAATATAGGAAAACACAATGAAATGAGTGATGAGACAAAAACATCATTGGGTTTATACTTTATAGCAGATTCATTACCAAGAAGAGTGACTTTAGATTCGGGCAGCTCTCAAGAAATGTTTCCAACTGTTTCAGTTTGGTTGGATGGACAGCAACGCACAGGTCGGACATGTAACAAAATTGAGGCAGCGGTTCTAGTTCCGAGTATCGACAGATGAGCTATAGAACCAAAAACAAAAAAGTATGTGGATCAGAGACTTGCATGACAGAACCAAAACATGCATTAAAAATAGATATAATACATGCATACCCTGAAAGTGAATGAAGATATCGTCATCTCCCTGACCCTCGAAAGTCCGAGAAGAAAATCGCGGATGCTACTTCTCCTCGATGGAACCCTATGTTTTACACCGAATTACCCCAAACCAAAGCTCAGATAAATATCTAACTTTGCATGGGACTCCAAATTCTTTACTACAAAGCTTTCTGATTTTCTATCATCGATGCTCAGACGGCGTAGTAGAGGAGCATCGATAACAACTCCCGGAACATTATTATACTGAGGTAGAACAATACGACCTCTTTTGATGGAGATCGTCTTCAGTGACCGAGAGTGCACCCGAAAGACTTTTGTATCCAAATCAGATGCGACAATCTTTAAATTTTTAAGGACAGGACAGGATGAGATAAGTTTCTCCAAAGTGGCTTCTCTGGGATACCAGTTTTTATCTAGATACATTGTGTTAAGACAAGGTAAAGACACGAACTCTGCATCAGCCAAGACCACCTGATAGAGTCTTAAGTAAACAAGTGTATCACAGCTATACAACCTTAAGGGTTTCTTACGAAGGGAAACTTTAGACAAACGAACGTCTAGATGATGGATCTTACGCTTAATCGCAGCTTCAATCCATGACGTGAAATAAGATTCATCATCATCTAGAGTTCTTGCTTTTGGATTAAGAGTTAACTCCAGCTTCTGTATGCATGAAACCCTAATGGGATCGAAAAACCTATCACCAAACTTCACAAAGGCATTGACATTTGGGAATGTTTTGGAATTCAGTTCCACATTAGGAACCCAAAGCCAGATATTTCTCCATCTGGTTGACAAAACGCTTGTACTAACAACTTTCTTCGTGGAGAGATGAGTAAGTATGTCACATATCAAAGAATCTGGTAATTCGCTTATCCTATCTTTCTTCAACATATCTGACTCAAACCTTTGCAACGGTCCTGTTTCGATTTACCTCTACTAGACTACAAAATCTGTATGCACAAAAAATGAAAAACGTAAATTTCAGAGAGGGAATTTGGATGCAAAGAAGAAACACTAATCAAAACTCTTCCTTCAGTTTAACTTCCAGTGACGGAGGAAAAAGAAGAAACTAAAACACACTGAGACTAGTTAGGGACTTAGGGCTAGGGTTAGGGTTTTCAAGGTTTTTCAACAAAAACAAAAAAAATAGAAAAAGGTCAAGTAAGAAGAACAAGAACCCAGAGTGTTTTAACCTACGGAATGCAATCGCTTGCTGGATCTGTAGATCGTGTTTTCGCCGGCGAAATGGAATGTCTTTGCCGGAAATTGGGAATCGCTGTTAGACTCGTGAGTTTCAGTGAACAAAGAAATGTCACCGTTTGTGTTTGCCCAAAAGCCCAAATAGGTAACGAGAGCTTGGGCTGTAATTGATTTTTTTTTTTTTTCAAAACTTATAGAAACAACAAAGGATCACGTTCACGTAACATGGGATTCAAAGTTTTTTTTTTTTTTTTTTTTTTTTTTTTTTTTTTTTGTAAAAGGGTATTCTATTGAAATTGCAGAAATTAAAAAGTACATGGTTATGACAATTAAGTCATAAAGTTATGAAAGTGAAATGAGCTAAGGAGTAGGGATTACAACATAGCAGATAAGCATATATTTGAGGCAAAAGTACATGATTCAAAGTTTTTCAACATAAAGGAAAAGGGTTTTGACCAAAAGCTTGTGTGTATTCGTCAAACTGTTCAGCAAAACATTGTAAATTTAGTAGATATCAAACTTTCCATTGTTATAGAGTATTGACGTTTTTACATTAGGATGTACGTTATCGTTGATTGCTCAATCTGACCTGCTAAGAATTCTCTCCTATATTGAACGAACTAATATAAGACAATATAATGAGCCATGCATATTCAGAAACCAAGAAGCAAAATAAAATAAAAAACCTACATACAATGTCATTCATATTTTTTCCGGAACTGCTTACGCATATTCACATTGTCTTTCTTCACACACATAATCCATTCGTAACAAAATATCATTTAAAAAACCTCACTAGTCACTAAGGTTTCCTCTACTCGACAACAAGTTCACATTCGGTAGAGCCTCTTGAGCTTTCCAAGAGTTCCTTCAAGATATCATCTTTTCTTGAATAAGAATCCAAACTTATAATGAGTTTCTTGAGGTTTGCTGAATTCTTTAGGAAGTATTTTATTAGCTTCATTTCTGCAGCAAGTCCCGATATTGGGACTTCGAAACAAACTAACTCGAGAGACGATAGCAGACAATGAGGCAAACTAATTTGTTTCATCTCCTGAACAGGAGGTAGCTGCAAGTCATCAAAGTCATAACTATAATCACTACGCTGTTCCTGAAAGAAAAAGAAAAAAGAGAGGAGAAAACACGATGAAGTGATAGGCAAGAAACTTCACATGGATGCAAAAAAAGCATTGAGTTTATAGCAGATTAATTCCTTACCAAGATGAGGGATTTTAGATTCGGGCAGCTCTCAAGAAATGTTTCCAACCATCTCAGATGGGTTAGAAAGAGAGTAACGTACAGGCCGGACATGCAACAAAACTGAGGCAGCGGTTCTAGTTCCGAGTATAGAGAGATGATCTATACAACCAATAAAAAGAAAATAATATTTTTGATCAGAGACTTGCATGATAGAACAAAAACATGCATTGAAATATATATATATATATATATATATATATATATATTATTTTATCCAAAAAAAAAATATATGTATATGTATACCTTGAAAGTTAATGAGGATATCTTGATCTCCCTAACCCTCGAAATCCCAACAAGAAAATCACCGATGCTACCTCTTCTCGATGGAACCCATCTTCTGAGACAATCTATCCCCAAACCAAAGCTCAGAGAAATATCTAACTTCGCATTAGACTCCATATTGCTTACTACAAAGTTCTGTGATGCAATATCATCGATGCTCAAAGAGCTTAGTAGAGGAGCATCGATAACAACTCCCGGAACATCATCATGATGATGATCATCATCATCATACCAAGGTAGAACAATACGACCTCTTTCTATGGTGAGCATCTTCAGTGACCGAGAGTGCACCCGAAAGACATTCTCATCAATATCAGATGCGACAATATCTAAACTTTCAAGGACAGGACATGATGAGATAAGTTTCTCCAAAGTGGCTTCATTGGGATACATGTTTTTCTCTAGACACATTGTCTTTAAACAAGGTAAGACATCAAACACTTCTTCATCCAGGATCACACCACAAAGTCTTAAGCAAACCAGTGTCTCACAGCTATACAACCTTAGTGGATTGTTAGTAAGATGAACCTCTTTAGCGCAACGAACATGTAGATGTTGGATCTTACGCTTTATCGCAGCTTCAATCCATGACGTGAAATAAGATTCATCATCTAGAGTGCTTGCGTTTCTACCAAGGACTAAGTCGAGTTTGCGTATGGATGGAACCCTAATGGGGTTGAAAAACCTGTCACCAAAACCCACAAAGGCATTGATATCTTGGAAATTTCTTGAATTCAGTTCCACATTAGGAATCCAAAGCCAGGGATTTCTCCATCTCGTTGACAAAACGCTTGTACTAACAGCTTCCTTTGTGGAGAGATGATCAAGTATGTGACATATCAAAGTTTCAGGTAATTCGCTTATCCTATCTAATTCCTTCAATCCATTGGAACGAGCTTGTTTCGATTTCCCTCTACTAGACATGCTTTGTTTTCTGTAAAAAAGAAGCGTGTCACGGAGAGAAACTAATCCACACTTGTGACTAGTTAGGGTTAGGGTTTCCAATGTTTTTCAACAACAAAAAAGGTCAAGTAGGAAGAACAAGAACCGAGAGTGTTTTGACCAACTGAATGCAATCACCTGCCGGATCTGTAGATCGTGATTTCACCGACAAAATGGAGGAATGTCTTTGCCGGAGATTTGTTAATGTCTATAACACTCGAGCAATTTCTGACTTTCTGTTGAAAGAAAAACAAAGGGACAGTGACTGATTTGTATTTAGCCAATAAGCCCAAATACGTAAATTGGGTTTGGGCTGTAATCGACTTGTCTCCACTCAAATTAGTTGAGCTTTTACACATTTTGTACGTCAAATGATTTATGGTTAAAATTTGTTTACAAACAACCTTCCTTTGATGTTTTGCTCTCACATATACACAGTAGAATCATTTGCTTGAAGCCCTAAAGGCTTAAACTGTGAGTACTAAACGTAACATTATCGATTTGGGGCATAATACGGATACTATTTCAAGTTAAAAGTTAAAACAAAGACATTTCAATTATAAGAACTAGAACCGAATGTTAATTTAGACTTCATACACCGAAAAAAATAAAATCAGAACTTAAATAAGAAAAGAGATTGCGACTTCTCTCCACCCAATCTCACTCATTAATCACTTTTTGACTTGCTAACGGAGAACAAGAGCTTTCTTTGTTTCCATGCTTCCCTATTGCTTCCCCATATAATCAGAGCTCTGTTGTGGCTTGCTCAAGATCTTGACACTGGAGATGCTTTCTCTTTGGACTGGTTTCTTCAACCCCTGAGATTGAGCCATAGGAGTCATAGCCACATACATGGAGTTTGGAGCTGCTGCTGCTGCCGCTGCTACTTTGGCTGCTGCGGCTGAAGCTGAAGCTGCTACCATTTTCTGTGCTCCTTCTCTAACTTGAATGTAGTCGTCCTCTATCACAAACAACTGCAGCCAAAAACCATTTCAACACTTTCAAAAGTTCTGAGAGAAAAAAAAAAGAAATTAAAGTTTGTTTGAGACAGACCTCGAGATGGCTAGCAACAAAATCGTCAAGCTTCCCATACTTCTTCTTGTAATCATGCCAGTGCAGAGGTGCTAGCATCTTCCCCAAACGGTTTGGAAGCTGTATTTGCAGACATTATACAAAAACTCATTTCCAAAATTCAATTGTAAACATATGAAGTTGTGGTTATGAATAGTTTTTGCGCTCACCGTTGAGCTGATTCTGATTTTACCACCAGCTGGTATAGTGCGAACAATGCAAGCCAAAAGCGACCTCTCATCGAGAAGGGCACTCTCTAAGTTCCTCTCAGCTTTCCCAGACGAGACTTGAGTTTCAGGCACGACGGGTTTAGCACCGTTTTGTTCACCAGGTGAAACTTTACCATTAGCTTTCTCCTGGGGAGAGACATCTCCTCCTACATGTTCATCATTCACAGAGGACGATGGTGTAGTAGTCGATCCATACTGTGCTCCTTGGCTAGTTTGCACATCCAGATAACCTTGACCAAGGAACTGTCCATTGGCAGGCGCTTGGTGTTCACTCTTCGCATCAGAGTTTACCACACGATGCACACCTTGAGAAAGATACGCATGATTCTGCGTAGGCATCTGTGAGCTAGCAGCTGGCACAGCCTGCAAACAAAAGCATGGAACACTATGGTCATTAACTGTCGCAAAAATGTAACAAAAGATGGATTCTTAATCTCGTACCTTTTGCTGCAGCAACACTGGTTGTGCAACTTGAGGTGAAGGTCCCCGAGGCTGAACCAGCTGAGGAATCTCTTGTTGTTGCATGATAAAAGATTGCAGAGGGTTTATTTGACCCGCTTGAGGATACCCATGCGTCCCAAGACCAGAAGAAGACACAGCATCAACACGGTTGTTCTACAATTTGTCACAATGGAAAGGCACTTATGGTTAGGGTAGGATCTATTTCAAGTGTTTCAGCACAGATTGTTTCAGTGCCAAGAACAAAAGCCATAAGACTGAATATGATGTGGAACTTAAAGAACCTAGAATTCTGAACAATTGACGAAACAAATACTCCCAAATACAATATCACAGTGCTTTGGTTTAACAGTTTTAACATCTAAAACCTAAACAAGTACCTCGATTTGGTTCACGCTGTTCTGGATAATCTGAGAGGCACCGTTGGAATTTGTTTTGGAGCCACCTCCTTCCTTAAAATTCGCAAGCTCAAGCTGAAGCTGTTGCACTGTATGCAAATGCAATCTCTCCATCTCCACAAACTGAGTTCAATGACAAGGAGCAACAAGAGTTAAGGAATTAAATCGTTTCTAGCAGGAAAATATTACGGAATTGGAAGAATATTCAAGTAACCAACCTGTCTCTGGCAACCATGCCAGAGCTGGTTGTACTGCTCAGTACGTTCTCGCAATTCAGCCTGCAGCGAATGATTGGTAGATGACTGTAAAGCATCCATCTCTTGGGCACGAGTAATCCAACCTTGCGCATCTCTCAGTTGATCATCCTTGAACAAGATAGCATCTTGAGCACTCCTATTCTACAAGCCATTAAGATAAGGACTCTGTTTTAGTGTATCAAAACTTCAATCACGACAATGAGATATATAACTGCAAGGTCCATAACCATGAGATGTTTAAACACATTAGATAAATCGTTTAACCCAAAATAAAGGGAGAAAACTAACTTGCTCCTGCAACTCAGAGTACTGTCTCTCTTTCTCTTGAATATGCTCCTGAAGTTCAGATATCTTATGCATATTTTGAGACCTCTCAGCTTCAGAGTGATCACGCTCTCTTCTGCATATACATGTAAAATGTAAGTAATGAGGTCTACGACATAAAGAAAAGATTCTAAAGAACTAAAGGCACCTGAGAGTGGCAAGTTCTTTGTTTTGTTCTCTTAGGAGACCCTCTTTTGCCCAGGCCTGGTAGGAGTAGAACGAACAGGTTAGAATCAAACCATTCAAATTTCTTATTTCTATCTGACGAAAAACTTGTCACAAAATATAAACCAACAGACCGCTTCATTATCCAGTTTAATCGCATGAAGCTCTCTGTCTTTCTCTTCAATCTTTCTCTCCATCTCCCTTATAGATCTCTCCTTCTCATGAAGTTGCTCCTACAATTTCAAAACCATTCCTTTATCATCTTCCATAAAACCTCAAAGAGCTCAATGAAATACAAAAAAAAAAAAAAAAGCGATATACAGAACAAAAATCAACCTGCATTCTAGCAGCAGCATTAGCATACTCTGCGGATTGAGACTCAAAGTTCCTCTGGATTTCCATTGCCATCATCTGAGCTCGAAGCTCAATCTCCAGCTGCTCAAGCTCTCCTTTCTGTTTAGAAACGGTGTGAATCCGCTGCTCCAGCAGCTCAGCATCTGAGCAACGACCATCCATCCTCATGGAGTAGTAATCCAAATCAACCTGCTCTCTTCCATTCTGCATTACAAACCACAAAAATCTAGATTTCCAAACTCCCAATATGCCTAAAACTAAATCAAAACTGCAGGATACAAGCAATTAACCTCGTAAATGGTTCTCTCATCCGTCTGGTTTAGCTTCAACTGTTCCAAATCCTGCAAATTTTTTTGACAAAATGTGAAAAACAACCAACACAAAACAAAATTTTGAAAACGAACATTGAAAATGTCATCACTAGAGAGCAGCAGCAGAGTTACAGTAATATAAAAAGGTGAGCTTTCTACAGAGAACACTATTCGAACTGGAAGAGCAAATTAAACAGTAACAGACGAGGAAATAAAAGGAAAAAAAATCAGAAGCAAAGAGATTACCGCATAGTCTGTGGAGTTGTTAACGTTATGTGAATCGGAAACGGCGCGCCACTCTTTCCTTGACTGATTCGGCGACGGATTCTGAAGCGAACCACCACGAGTCGCGGCTACGCTCGAAGCGGTCTCCATTAGGAAGAAACCCAACGAAGATCCACTGAGAAAACTAGGGTTTATCGGGGAAAGAATGAGTCTAAGAAAAAGCCCTAGAGAATTGAAGCTAAAGCGCAGACAGAGATAAACGATTGACGAAGAGAAGAGCTGAAGAAAGGTTCAAGGAACGAAAATGGTGGAAATGTTTGACGCAGGAGAGACGAGCAAAAGTGCGAGAGAGAGAGAGAGAGAGAGAGAGACGAGACGACGACTCGAAATTCCTGAAATTTACAGTGTCAATGATTTGGCTATTTTCTACTCCTGCTGAGAGTGAAGAAGATCGTGTTTCTGGTCCTCTTGGGTCAAAAATGTCATCTTGGGCCTATTGGGCATATTGGGCCTAGCCCATCAATCCGGTTATGGTTTAGTTGTTGTTTAATTTAACTGAACCAGAAAAACCGAACTGAGACCGACTTGAATTAAAAAAAAAAACAAAAAAAAGCCCCAAACTGAACCGAAAGTAAATATATTATCATTCTGTTTTACACATTTACATTTCTTGACGCATCCGTCAGTTGCTAAAACCAGTCAAACACAAGCTTGACACATATTCTATACAGTCTTCACCAATCCATTAAAGACGACTCGACACTCGTCAGAGCCTCTCTTGATCTCGCGGAGTCTCATAACAAAGTCATCTTGGATTGCATGGTAATGCAAATACAGAGTGAGTTTCTTCAAGATCCTCGAATTCTCTAGCAAATATCTCACCACCTTCATTTCCACAGCATATCCAAAGATTGTGCTTTTAACATCAACAAACTCTAGAGACGATAACAAACACTTGGGCACTGACGCAAAACTGATCCCACTCATCTTATTGATAGGCATCTTCTTAGCGTTACCATTCCAGTCCTGTGAGGTTTCATAAAACACAAATGTAAAGAAAAGTAGAGACAAGAAAATATTGTTAAAGCAGAGATTCATTTACCAAGATTAGGGCTTTCAGATTCGGACAGCTCTCGAGAAAAGTTGACAACCATTCTAAATTGGTCACACAGAGAGTCACGCACAAACGTGACACGCAATCAAACCGAGGCAACGGCTCTAATTTCGAGTACTCGTAGATGATCTGTAACAAAAAAGAAAAACAGAAGACAATTTGAGAATGAGAAACTTTACATGTCCAAGACCTAATCACCTAAACATACCTTGAAGGTGCGTGGACATATTATCATTTCCCTAACACTCGAAACCCCTAAGAGAAAGCTTCGGATGCTGTTTCTCCTCGATGAAACACTTTCTTCATCAAAACACCTCAATCCAAAATACATGGAAACATCTAACTTAGCATTGGACCTCAAACTGTTTACGCTAAAGCTTTCCGATACGTGATCGTTGATGCTCAAATCGCATAGCAGAGGAGCATCAACCACAACTCCCGAAACAAAATCAAACTTGAAAGGAGAAACTCGTACTAAACCGAGCCTCTTCAGCGACTTAGACTTCACCTTGAAGACCTTTGTATCATTCCAAGCTATGTCAACTTTTAACTCCTCCAATACAGGGCAAGACGAGACAAGTCTCTCGAAAGTGGACTCATTCGAATACCAACAGTCTTCTAAAGTCAAAGTCTTGAGACGAGGCAAAGAAACAAACTCTGCATTCACCATGTTCATCTTGTACAGCTCTAAGATCACCAATGTATCACAAATGTAAAGACTTGGAGGCAACTCGTAACAAAACTCTGGAGGACAACGAACATGCAAATGCTGAATCTTATGCTTAACACCAGAATCAATCCATGACTTGACATAAGAGACAACATCTAAACCGGCTTTTACACGTTCTTCAATGCTTAACTTGACTCTGTGTATGCAAGAAACTCTATTGTAATCGAACAAACTATCACTGAAACTCACAAAGTCGTTGAGATTTTGGAAATCCCAAGATGATAAATCCACACTGTGAACAGAGAGCCAGAGGTTTCTCCATCTGGTTGATAAGACGCTTGTTTTAACAGCTTCCTTTGTGGGGAGATGATAAAGTATCTGACATATCAGAGGATCTGGCAATTGGCTTATCATATCATCTTCCTCTTCCAATTTCTGTCTCAGCTTTTTGGAAAAAGCCTGATAATCTGCGTTACGTCTACCAACCACCATTGTTTCTGATGTGGGAAACTTAATCTGCATAACAACATTGATAATTCTGGAATTGAAGTTTCGAGTTAAACGAATCTGATTAAAATTACCAATCCAAATAAAAACTACATCAAAAATTCAAATCATTGAGCTGAAAAGACTTAAAACTAAGTCAGGCTATGGGTTTTCGACCTTTTCTGATGAACCGGTGGTCGGAAAGATCAAAACGGACGGTGAAAGAGGAAGAACACACCGTGATTTCGCCGACGGAGTGGAATCGGAGTAGCGATGGATGATTAAATGGTAATTTGGTAGTATTAGATTTAGAGCTAATGAAGGTAATTAATGGCGTATTTATAGACAACTGGGATTTTGTTGTAGAAAGAGGAAGAAACGAACGACACCGTTTTTGACTATAAGTTGTAGGGAGTAAAACGCGCTCGTTTTGGGTAAGCGGAATGGTCTACGAAGACATTCATTGGAACGAGGTCGTTTTGATCTCCGGCTGGTGCTCTCTCTTAAGCAAAATAGCATTTCGTGAGAATCGGAGAGATTTGAGAGAGGAGGAAGAAGATGGGGTACGTCTTGAGAGTAAGATTGGCTTCTTTCTTCGCCGGAGCTGCGACTGCGTCTTTTATCGGTCTCTCTGTTCTCTACAAGGATTACAAGGTCGCTCACGAATCGATTTCTCAGCAGGTTTGCAATCGATTCCAATTCGATCCATTTCTTTCGATTGTCTCTCTACGGGAAAAGTTTTTCACTATAAATTTTGTTTGCGAATAGCCTGAAAATCGGTACATTTCGTCAGCAGAGTTTATTAAGAATGGAATCTGTTGATCTGTATTGGACAAGGAGATGATAAATTTTGGGAGAAACCGATAGCATTTTAGGGTTCATGTGTTTACACTCTTTTTTTTTTTATGAAATTCACTTGTCATCTCTGCGATTCAGAATCATATGCAACCTGTTTTAACCATTTTTGGAGCTCAATTTTTATATTCATTTAGCAAATAGTGAGATTTGGTCCTGGACCATGGACATGCTTCAGTTTCATAGCCAAATTCGTTAATTCTGCATTCACATCATTAGAACATGCTTTAGAATCAGCTTTGTGTGACTCTTGAGATGCCAAATTGCTTACACGAGAAAACCTTCAAACATTTGGTAATGCTAAGTCCTGGTCGAGTTGGATCATCATCGTGAATATCCATTGCTGCATTTGCTCTGTAGCTTTAATGCCAATTCGTTATACTGCATTTCTGTCATGCTTTAAAATTTTGTTTTTTATGAATCTTGAGATATGCCAAAGTGCTAACATGAATTATACATTTGGTGGTAGAACTTTTATCAATGTTAATATCCATAGCAGCAACTTTTTCTGTAGCTGTAAAGTTATTAGAATTCTGACATGGCCATTGACTGAGAGATACGATATATGTTTTATACAGGCAAAGGCTTTTCATGACTCTCTGGATAGAAGGATCTCTACTCTTGAAAGCTTGAGACAAAGTGAAGCTCCCCAGCTTGTTGAGTCAACTGATTAGCATGTCTCCACATTTGATACTCTCTGTGTGGTATTGATGTTTTTGAGGTTCGCTCTTTTTTTTTTTCGCTTTTATGAATAACTTGGAAGTTCATGTATGACTACTATTGTAAAACGATGGAGTTATGGACTGAAACTTGCTGTAACACTTGCCATGAGAAAAATTTGTTTCATTCTATTGTTTTTGGATCTTTAGCCAGTAGAATCTTGTTCTTCAGACAGATCCATTTATTTTATGATCTAGACCACCTTCAAAGCTGGGTCTACATGTAGCTTAAGATCCAGCAGTTATGGTGAAGATTAGCAAAAACAGGAGCAATTTAGTATCTCGTGATTCAAGTTTGGGCCGAACTAAGGAGCTCAGTGACTTTAGACTATGTAGGCTCTTGATGGGCTTTAGACTAATTCACCAGAACAGAAGTTCCATAGTTCTCAGACTCGCACGATTTGAAAATGTGAAAAGATAAAAACACTTGACATTACGAAAATTTTTTGTTCCAACACACAATTTGTGGAAAACATTTGATAAATTGCTAAAAATGTTGGAGGTTATACACTTTATACGTATGGGTTTCTTTTAAGAAGAAGAAAAATATACGAGATAATAGTTAATGACAATAGTTAAAATATTGTAAATGACATGATGTTTTAAATTGATGTTTATAGTTAATGACAAATATTTAGCGGTGATTTCTGACTTCGATGTTTGATTTACATATTTTCTAAGTTGGGGTTAAATTTGCAAAACGAATTTAGTTTGCGGGTTGTTTTGAACAAAACTCATTTTAATTTAGTCACAAATATACACATGTCCTATATTATGGGTAACTTTTAACTTCATATGATTGACTTACACAGTTTTTAATTGAGGATTTGATTTGCAAAAAGAATTTAGTTTGAGAGTTGTTTTGTACAAAACCCAAATATAAACGTATATACAAACCCAATCGAACAATTTGCTCGCTAACGTTAATTATCAAGCTTTAGGCAAAGCTAACAACAAGAACATGTACTTTCTTTAATCCCATCTCTCCTCTACAAAGATCTTCTAGTTTCTTTATAAACCATTCCCGTACGTCATACAATCTCACTTTTAGAAACTAAATCTAGTTTTACTTTCACATAATTAAAGAAACACAATAAATAGGGAAAAGAAAATAAAAATAAAGGAATCATAATGGAAAGACATGTCGAGAGCACATGGTGTTTTGGCATGTGACAGATTCCAAAGTGAAAGAAAATAAAAACCAAAATTTAAATGTAGAGAGATAGAGAGAGATGCATTTGTCTCCTTGGCGGTGGTATGGTGGCTTCGTTATCACCCGACACCTCCCCAAATTCGAAGTCCACCTAATCTTTCATAATTATATTTATATATATACATATACACATTTCGTTATGTAGATTCGACACTTGATCATGGATGATATTGTTGTTCCATCATTTTCCCTCTTTCTTAAAATATTAACATTGCTGAAAACGTAACTCTTGGATGAGACTTTCGGATCGTATCCAACCACGTTGTCTTAGCATTGCTTATTATTTTTCTAGCCATATCTTTGTTATCTACTGATTACATATATGTACATAGATTAGTGTCACAAAAGTAGAAATTCGTTAAATGGATATTTATTTTCACAGTTTTGGTAATAGACTCCATGAACTATATCTAAATAACATTGAATGAAGTATTGTCCAAATGGTTTTCCTCTTGCGTAAGTTAAATCGTTACTATTAAGCTTTTATATTTTCATACACTAACTAAAAACTTTAAAATGCTTGTTTTGAAAAGAAAAAAAGAATGACTATAATCGGTATCAGTAAATTTTAAAATGGAAACCATTTACAGTTATAGAGTATTAAAGTTTAGTTGACTCTTGCGTTTTTACGTACATTTCTATTCACTCACATACAGAGAGACATAGTCTGCATTTGACAACAATAAAATATAAAACCCTTCATTTACAGAGGCAACACAACATATGCATTTAAAAAATTTCACTTTTAATTGGATGTGAAAGAAGAGAGCATCAATATTGAAAATGGGAAGCAGACTGAGAAGTCAGAAGAAATTAAAAACCAAAAAAGGACAATAAGTGGTGATATGGGTCCTGAACAAGAGAGTGTCCACATCAACTTTTGCCATTTTTATTTTGTCCTTTGGCTTCTGCTTCTTTGGATTCAAAGTCTGAGACAAATAGATAGACGTTCGTTACTTGGCTATCCAACAACTTCACTTTCTTCGCTCTTGTCACAATCTCAACCCATTTCTTCTTACATCTAACGTATCATTGATTCCTTTTGAGAATTTCTCCATGTTCACAACAAAGAGAAAAGACTAGAGAATGATCTATACAATTTGATTCAAATTGGTTTATTTAGCATATGAAAATGAGTTTCATTTTTCCATATTCTTTAGAAGTAACGTTCTCAATTGTAACCAACTATATTTACTATTTTTACATTGCCATATAAACTAGATCCAAGAGGAAACTTCTCCACCGTTAGATCGTTACATCCCCTAATCGATAATGGTCTCAAGATGGGTCTGTCTTTTAAGGATTGATCCAAATGTCGGAAGCATGGAGGCATTGTATAGGACAATCTTGGCGGCAACCCATCACTACTCCATATCAAATGCATCCACCCCAAATCTCTCTCTCTCTTTACTCTACTCTCTCTACTCTCTCTGTCTATATATGTTACATTAGTATGACATGAGGGTAAAGGCAAGCAAACATTTACTCATTATCTCACCAAATTTATATAGCCCACACAACCTGCAACCTTCAGTAAAAACGGATCTTTTTTACTTTCTTTGTTTTGAAAAAAGCCACATGTTTCTTTAGTCTCTTCTCATGAAGCTATAAAGGGCAACAAAAAAAATCTCATAATCTATACAAGCGTTTCAAAAAGTCTCACACCTCTCTTCATGGACTTTCTCAAAGTTTCAGACAAGACAGCAACTCCATGTAAAAGTGACTACTCTCTATTTGGTTTGAATCAACAACAATACAAAGACTCTTCTCTTGGTTTCAACAACAACAATCCTCATCCTCATGTCATTACTCCTTGTAAACAAAACTCTCTTCTCTCTTTTCTTCTTTTTGATATGCTTCTCAAAACAGAGCATAACGAATTTTTCTTTCTCATGTATTTGTAAACAGATTCAGGAAATGGAGTTTTGGGTTGTTATTACTATTACCCATTCACAAACGCGCAATTGAAGGAGCTCGAGAGACAAGCGATGATCTACAAGTACATGATCGCATCCATCCCCGTTCCTTTCGATCTCCTTGTCTCATCATCATCATCACCATCCTCTGCTTCTCCCTGTAACAACAAAAACATGGCCGGAGATTTAGAGCCGGGAAGATGCCGGAGAACAGACGGGAAGAAATGGAGGTGCTCCAGAGAAGTCGTCTCTAATCACAAGTACTGTGAGAGACACTTACACAGAGGCCGTCCTCGTTCAAGAAAGCATGTGGAACCTCCTTACTCTCGCCCTAACAACAATGGCGGTACTGAGAAAAACAGAGTTGTTCCTCAGAAACTATCCATCAGTTTTACAAAAGACAAAGTAACTGAGCCAAGAGAGTTTTCATCATCTCTCTCAAACTACAGAGAACCCAGGTCTTGTTCTTTTAATTGATCTCAGAATCATACTCTGTTATTTCTTCTTTTCAATCTGTGAATTTGTCGTGATCGTCTGGTTTTGAATTGGAAAACAGAGGAAGCAATATGTTTCCTGTATCGGCAACAAGTGAGCAAGAAAGAAAGTATCTGAATTTCATCGATGTTTGGTCCGATGGAGTTAGATCATGTGAAAAACAGAGTTCTACTTCGTCCCCTGTTTCTTCTTCAGCTAACGGCAATCTCTCTCTCTACTCGCTTGATCTTTCCATGGGAGGAAACAGCTTGATGGGCCATGACCAAATGGGCCTGATCCAAATGGGTTTAGGAGTAACCGGGTCGGGTCGTGAAGATCTTCACGGGTATGGTCCGTATGGCGTGTCTTCTTCACTGGAGGAGATGTCGAGCTGGCTTGCTCCGACTTCCGCCACGCCCGGCGGACCGTTAGCGGAGATACTTAGGCCAAACCCGAATCTTGCGTTCTCCGGCCATATTGAATCGCACAGTTTGACGGAGACTCCAACTCCAACTCCGACTCCGAGCTCTTCGCCGTCTAGAGCAATGAAGAAGATGACTGGATCAGTGTCTGATGAAAGCAGCCAGCTTTAAGGATTATGGAGTTTGGTGATGACTACTTTTTTCGTGTTTTCGCTTTCTTTTAATCGTGTGCCTGTAACCGTTAATTAATTACGAAGATTATATATTCGGTTAATTAATGTATACTAGTTTGATTGAAAAAATTAGCTAAATAGATTATTAGTACTACACATTTTTTAACTTTGACCTTTTAATGACTATAAATATCTTTAAAAAATTAAAAAAAAATCAAATTAATCCTTAAAAAATAAAAAATATGGTTATTTTATGTTATTTTAAATACCGTATAACTTACTTTTTTTAGTACTCGCATTAAGGCCCTCTTCGTTTGAACAGTCGGCTGATCAAGCTAGATGATCCAGTCAGATGGTTTAGTCAGATGATCCAGCCAGATGTTGTTCACTTTTTTTTACTCTCAGCCAAATGGATCAGCCAAATGAATCTTTTGTTCGTTTTCTCATTTAGATGAATCAGCCAAATGCTTGTAATGGATAATGACGAAAATACCCATATTTTTTTTATCCAATCAAAGTTTTATTAACTAAATTAATTTTCTAACCATATCAACTTAAATAATATCAAAACCATAAAAAGTAATTTCACAATTTTGCCGAAAATGTAAATTTGCGGTTTTGACAGAAAAACAAAATTTCGCAATTTTGGCTAAAATTACAACTTCACGCAATTATAGTAACAAAAAACACGATTTTGTGATGTCTGCAATAAAAACAGGATTTCTCAATTTAATCGGAAAATGCGATTTTGAGGTTTTGGCAGATAAAAATGTATTTGCGGTTTAAGTGGAAAACTGTGATTTTGCGGTTTTGAACGCAAAACATAATTTCATTGTTTCGGTGGAAGTTTCGTAACTTTGCATTTTAAGCAGAAACCCACGATTTTGTGTTTTCAATAGAAAAACATGATTTTTTCAGTTTAAACGGAAAAACTCGATTTCGCGGTTTCGGCAAAAATATATGATTTTACGGTTTAAGCGGAAAACTGCAATTTTACGGTTTTGGCAGAAAACGCATTTTGGTGAAAATTTCGCGGTTTTGCGGTTTCGCCAGACAAACGCAATTTCTAGGTTTTGGCGGAAAATATTATTTTGCGATTTCGGCGGAAAAACTTTATTTCACGGTTTTGGCGGGAAAACATGATTTTGCGATTTCGGCGGGAAAATGTGATTTTATGATTTCGGCGGAAAAAACATTGTTTTCCCGTTTTGGCGGGAAAACACAATTTTGTGATTTCGGCGGAAAAATGTTATTTGGCGGTTTTGGTGGTAAATTGCAATTTTGTGATTTCGGCTGAAAAACGTTTTTTTTTGCGGTTGTGGCGGAAAAACGTTATTTTTGTTTTTGTGAAAAAATGTAATTTTGCGGTTTATCTTGAAAATATAATTTTATGGATAATTTTGATTTTCAGTTTTGATAAAAAAAAATTGGAGATTGGATAATTTTTTTTTGTTTTAGAAATAGTAAATAAATCTATAATTTTATTCTTGTATAAATATATTTTGAAGGATAAAATTGTTATTTGTATTTTTGGAATGGGATGGCTTAGCCAAATGTTTCATTTTGGATCAGCTAGTATTTGAGATGATCCATCTAGATGGATCAGCTGAATGATGCTCATTTTTTGTATTAAACGAACATCATCCAACTGCCTCATCCAGATGGATCAGCTAGATAAGCAAACGAACAGGGCCTAAGGCTTACTTCATCTAGATGTCAAAATTAGTTTTTGTAGAAACATTGTATTCTAATTTATCCTATGTAGAAAGTTCTTCTATCTAATCCAAATTTCCAATGTGCATCATGTAATATTTGTATTCTGAGTTATGTAATTTAGAAGATAAATCTAGCTATTCTCGAAAACCGATTTAGTTTACCTAATATGTAGCACCTTATTGGCTTACTTAATCTATGATTCATATTCCGGTTTATTTCCATTATTTTAAAAGTCCTAGATCTACACATCTTTATTTCACGCTCTAACTTTTGAACTCTTAATCCTGACATTGAAAGAGGTGGTATGCTGCAAATTATATAATTTATGGTGTATGAAAATCATTTCGCAATAATTGGAAATTTGTTGTTGATAAAGAGAGATGTGGTAAGATGATTTTGTTTGAATCTGCTATTGGTATTGAAGAGTTTAAAGTTATAATTTCAGAAGACTATGGCTTAGAGCGGAGTATCATTGATATGAAAATTAGCTATTTGTCTCATGACTTGGTTGGATAGTTTGAATCTCCTCCAGTGATTGTATCAAACAATTGACAATTAAAAAATTTGATTTGTTATTTAAGTAAAGAGAAATGAGTTTGGTTGTATGTGATTGAAAGACTAGTTTCAGTGAGATTGGAAAGAGTAAAGTGAAAATTATTGGTTATTTCGATGTTAAGAAAAAAAAAACATTTTAGCCTTTTACAAACTACAATTGAATATCCCCTATTAGTTTCTTATTTTTGATTTTATATAATAGGTAAATGGATTTATATTAAAATAAAACCTAAATACTCAAACTAAATTGCAAAAGATGTAGTTCTACAACACCAAAAGAAATAGTGCAAGGTAATTTTTTTTTTTTAGAGAAAGTGCAAGGTAATTTTCCCATTAAAATTTTGTTAAGTTCTTGAATAAAGGGGTTTCCAAACGGAACCTTTTATTTGTTTTGACTTTGGAATAAATCGGAAGCTAAGTCCAATTAGGTATTGGATTAACTTGGTTTTTATGTACTTCCCAAATCCTAAATCCATTTAGGTTGACTTGGGGTCACTTTAAACAACCTTCCTAATCCTAATTCACATATGTTTTTTTGTTGAATCTCTTCTATATAATACACACAAACACACTCCCTAAGTTTATAAGCCTTTCTCTTGTTCCCTTCAACGAGTCTCCATTAATCTTTCAGTTTCTTTTCGCTTTTTGTGAGAGAGAGAATGTCAAACATCGACATTAAATACACGAAGATATTCGGGGGAGGTTTGGCTTGGAGAACAAGAGACGAAGGCTTGAGAAGTTTCTTTCAACAGTTTGGAGAAATCGCCTATGTTAACGTGGTCTACGACAGTAAAACAGGAAAATCTAAAGGCTATGGCTTTGTAAGTCAATCAATAAATTACAGAACCCAAAGTTTTGCTGTAGATAATTGTTTAAATATATATATATATATTTTTTTTCAGGTCACGTTTAAAGATGCTGAATCCGCAACGAGGGCTTGCATGAATCCGAAACCAACCATAGACGAGCGTGTAGTTAATTGCAATCTGGCTTCTGCTAATCAGTTCAAGAGCAAAACTGGTTTTCGTCAGGACGATCTTTGTCACCTATCCCCAACTTTTATGAGACATTGCCATCAACAACGTGCAAATCTTAATCAGCCATTAGCTACTTATGTTCATCCATACTACTGGTATGTATTTTTCTTCTACTAGACATGCTTATGTTAAATCAAAAACATGAAACTAATGTTACTTCTTGGTTTTGCAATGTTCAGGAACCAACAATATTATCCACATTGGCAATACTATGCGCCGTATGCTCCGTGGTATGCTCCACAGTGTGTGGTTAATATCAACACAACGTACTTGCCACATCAGCCTGTGAACAAGCCGATAGAGAATGGAGAGGCGTCTAAGGCTTCGGTTGCAAGCTCGTCATCTTCGACATCAAGGTCGACGACTGATCCTAAGTCTGATGGAAAGCAAACGGGTTTAGGAGTTACGAAATCTGTTGATTAAGACTTGTTTCTTTTGTTTGTCTATGGCTTCTTGAATCTTGTGTCTGTTAAAGAGTCGTTTGAAGTAACTACTATATGGAGTTATATTCGGTCAATGCTACTTTAAAATTATGGAGGAATTTGTAAAGTTCTTAGATCTCTTATAAATTCTTTGAATAAATTGAAAGCAAGTCTGATCAAACTTTGATCCCATTAATTAAGAGAATTATTTGTTTAGTTTTTTTCCTACGAAGCGTCAGTTGTTTAATTATATATACAAGTAACACGATCATAGAAAATGACCAGAGAGAGACATAGATCGTTTCCTCTTCTCAGATCATCTTCCTCCAATCTTCACTACTGTGAAGATATACCAAATTTATACAATCTGTCAGAAATCTACTGTGCCTCACTTCTCAATCATGGATCCAGGTTAATTGGTTCTGCCGTTCTGTTCTTGATCTTTCTGTTATTAGGGTTTGAAATGTTTTTTACGATCCTTTGACGATTCATATTTTAATTCTATTTGTCAGAATTGTGTAGTTCAAATATTGTTTTTATCAGCTTTGTCCCTCACTGATATGGTCTTCTAGATTTGTTATGAATATGCATATGCTACTTTTATTGGAATCTTTCGGTTATGGAGTCCCTAAACCTTAAGCGTGTGCTCGAAGATTTAGTACTTTTGTAATTCAGATGTTTAGTTTCTAGTCTTGGTAAGTGCTTGTTTTAATTTGGACTTAATGAATTTGTTGTCCATCAATTAATTTCTGCTTGAAAAAACTTATAATCTTGTGTTTCCACTCTCAGAGTTCGTTATATAGAACCTTCAGGCTTCATGCATTCGTGTTATCAAAATCCCCAAACCCTAATAAAAATAATAAATTACATTGGGGAAATTTTCTTCTCATCCTTGATGCTCGATCAACTTAACTAATGTAAGGGTTGGTTTCAAAGTTTACTTAACTACAACATCTCTGACACAAATTTTTCCTTTTTTTTTTAATTTCAGTGTTGGGATGCAAATCTAGTTTTTCCAATCTCGAGTCGATTCCAATGCTAAACGTATCGAACTTCTTAACGTGGAAAGAACATTTGTTACTTATGCTTGCCCTCATGGATCTTGATCTTTCCCTTGTGAAAGACCCTCCAAGTTCTCGCGAGGAATTCGAGC
This sequence comes from Microthlaspi erraticum, assembly GCA_902728155.2. Lineage (NCBI taxonomy): Eukaryota > Viridiplantae > Streptophyta > Magnoliopsida > Brassicales > Brassicaceae > Microthlaspi > Microthlaspi erraticum. The sequence goes on along the minus strand of CACVBM020001126.1, from coordinate 52,129 downwards.
GTTGGGACCGATCTAACCGTGTGAGTATGATGATAATCAGATTTAAGATCCCGCAAGAATTCAGGGGCATCGTGCCGGAGGATGTTACAACCGCAAAAGAATTACTTGCCGGGCTTGATAAATTCTTTGCGAAAAATGAAGAGGCAGAGAGAAGTATGCTTCAAGCAGAATATTATTCGATACAATATAGAGAGAATGAGAGTGTAAGGGAGTTGATTATGAGGATGAAAACCGTCGAGGCTAAGTTAAAGAGAGCAGGGACTGATCATAGCCTCTTGTTGGATGACGAAACCATAGCGCATTTTGCACTCAAATTGCTGCCATTGCGGTATGTTCGGCTTCAGAACGTTTACAGGCGTCTCGAAGAAAAATTTGCTAATGAAAACGGTCGTTGGCCCTTGACTGAGATATGGTCTACTAGTGAGCTCATCAGTCGCTTCGACATGGAAGAGGAGAATTTGAGGCGGGAAATTGCGGATGAAGTCAAACGTGAAAAGAGAAGAAGGGAGCAATGAGAGTGTTACAAGTAATCATATGTTTAGGAAATTAGGAAATAATGAAGCGTTTTGGATAATATCTATGAGTATCAAATAAACCACATGAATTGGACCATTATCTTTTTATATTGCCTCCCCTAATAACCTTAGAAACGGATTTATTTGCAATTTTTTTTTTAAGTAATCCCCTCGATTAGATTTACTTTATAATAATCACCATGATTAATTCACTTCCTTCACATATTATTTTATTTTTGTGTAGAGGTATCCCAAATTTCGCAGTAATTAGGGTTACGCTTCAATCAGAAACTCACAATACCGCTAAGCTTCGCAATAATGAATCCAGGTTAATAGTCTATGTTTTCGATATCTCAGTAATTAGGGTTTTACAGCTTTTTGCTAAAACAAAACGATTCGTCGTTTACTCACACGAAAAATAAGAACACATTTGTTTCAAAACTATACAGGTTAATATTTCTTTCTGCTTCGTGCCTCTCTGATCTGTTAATCATGTTGTTCTGCTGGATTTGTGGTGATTTGAGGAAATCTCATCCAGTTTCTATGGTCCATTAATCAAATATTGTGAGAATCTTTCGGTTCTGTAAAGGAATCACCAATCCCTAAGTGTGTGAGCTCGAATTTTAGGGTACTTTTGTATTCTGACTTTAATGTTTTCCATTTTGTCTGGCCATTATTAACCTCTTGACTTTACAATGGTTAGACTGCACTTTTGGTCAAGTTCTTTTTTTTTTTTTTTTTTTTTTGGAGAAACCATGTTATGGTCCATTAGATTATATTTGCTTCACTCACTTAGAATTTCATGTAAACCTTGGAGAGTGCATTATCTAAATCCCAAACCCTTATCGTAGGTTGTAGACAATGGAATCTTTTGTAATGACCTTTTTCTGTATGAACGTTTCAAGCCCCATCCTATGGTAGAATATTAGGGTTTTATGTCAATTTCTTCTATCCAAATCTGCTTCATCATATGTTTCTTTATTCTCCAATTTTCAGTGATGGGATCTACATCTGCTTTCTCCAATGTTGAGTCGATCCCCATGCTAAACGGATCAAACTTTTCAGAATGGAAAGAACATCTGCTACTTGTTCTTGCCCTCATGGATCTTGACATCTCTCTAAGGGAAGAGCGTCCAGATGCATCAAAACACATCGATGAAGCCAAGCATTGGGACCGATCCAACCGCATGAGCATACTGATAATGAGATTCCGAATCCCTGAGAGATTCAGAGGCATCATCCCCGAGGACGTCACAACAGCCAAAGAATGTTTAGCCGCGGTTGAGAAATGTTACATGAAAGATGAGATGGCAGCGGCCGATACGGTCACAATCGAGTTTCTTTTGACGAAACGGGAGAACGAGAGTGTTAGAGAGTATATTATGAGGAAGATGAGCGTTGCAGCTAAGCTGAAGAAACTCGGTATGCATATTCCCGATCCTCTCGTGGCTGATACGTTACTCAACAGTCTTCCCTCGGAGTATGATCAGCTTAAGAAGACTTATAGGGTTCTAAACAAGAAGTGGTCGACTCATGAGCTCATCTCTCACTGTGTGCAAGAAGAGGAGAGATTGGAATGGGAAGCCCAAGGAACGCAATCTTGGTTCTGGTAATGTCGTTTGTGGTGAGAAAAGAAAGTACCATTACAATCAGGAATGATCTTGTTTGATTTTCCTCTGTTTTCCCCTGTTTTTGGCTCTGTTCTACTATTCTCTCACAAACTTATATATGCAGTAAAACAACATTAAAGTACAAAAAGATTTGTTCTGATACTTACATTATGAAACATCTAAACAACATTACAAATCAGGAGTTTCATGGATAGATTCAAGACGTGGCTTCCATTTATTGTCGTGAAAAGATTGGAGAAATGATTTCTGATTCACAATAACCAGCTGCTCCAATGAAACTTGCTTCGCAAGCAAACGATCCAGCTGTTTCCTTGTTATCAACAGTTTGATTCTCCTTCCTCCAATGATAGCCTTCTCCGCAGACATGATCCGTTTCTCGGGACATACAGATCCGTTCTTGATCTCTGTGTTTGAAACTTGAATCTTGTTGCCCTCAAGAGGTTTTATGCACAAACATGCATCGGAGAGAGTCAACAAGAATTGCTTCAAGCTTAGTCTCTTCATCATTTTCATGTAGAATTAATCTTTGACGAAGATCCTCTGATTTAGTGACAACCTGTGAGATCTTTTGAACTTGTTAAAGAAATAAGCTGTGAGATTTACCATCTTGTTATGTGCTTATATATATATACAAACACTAAGAAGCTTGTTTTTTGAATATTTATTTTAAGGCCTACAATTATTAAAAGCATGGGTTGTGTTTAATTTGGAGTGGATGGTGAAAAAGTTGGTGGGAATGTAACAGATTCGGATCAATGTTTGTTCTTAATGAACGAAAGAAAATTAGAGATCAAGTCTTGAAGATGTCAACACGTGTGCATCATTGGTCGGTCTTGCATTCTTGCACATAAAAACATTAATTTTGGACCGACTTTTTGATCCAAAGGACCAAAACATATGGTTTGTCTAATACTTCGTGGTATATCATGATGAAACCTACTTAATGTGTAAATGATTAATGGTGATCACTTAAACTAATTGCGATTGATCTATTTTTTGTTATTATCTTTTGAAGCTTGACCTAGTTAATCGGTTGGATAATTATTAGAAATATACTTAAGTTTTTATGTATTAAAATGTTAGTTAAACGGTTGAATGTAAACTCCTCTTATGATGATAGATTTGAGAGCTTCCTTTGATGAAACAAAGAAAGATAGGTTGAAAGGTTCCATCAGGAATATCACTAAATGGATTTGGTGATCTTGATAAAAAGTTTGTTTACCTCATATAATTTAGTCTTATTCTTTCACCAGATAACAAATAACTAGTTGGCTCAAATATCCGAATTCTTTAATAATCGATCTGTCGTAAACATGGTTCGCATAAGCTCGACCAAGACTTTCAAATCCAGTTAGAATTTGATGTCAACTGCAATTTCGAGAGACTTTAAGATCTTGAAATTTGAATGGTATCAGTGGTCACATTCCTTGCATTTTTTTTTATGGTGAAATATCCGACTAATACTTTGGTTTTTCTTAAAACTACAGTACTATTTAAATCATCTAATCAAATTTTGGAATGCAGTGGTGACTGGTGACATTCCTTGCATTTTTTTTTATGGTGCAGTGCAGCTTGGAATTTTGATCTATATGTTCTATACACTCTTAAGGAGATTCATGCAATGGTGTGAAACGGATTTAATTTTTTTTGACGTATTAATAAGGAGAAATTTCCAAAAAATCAACTAAAGAGATTTTGGATTCAAAAGGAGTCATCTAAACCGTTGGATTAAAAATGAGCCATCTAAACCATTAGATTAAGTTTTCCTTTTTTTTTTCCTTCTTCCCTTTAAAACTCTGCTTTAGTCTTCGTTATTGCGAATTCTTTAAAAAAATTAAAAACCCTAATTACATTTCTGATTTCTCTGTTCAGTCCCGACACTTTCTTCCTTGGGGGAGATCACAAGATCTCTCCACGAGAATTGGAATTGGGATATTCTCTCTAAGGTTCCGGCCATATCTCTAATCAAATTCCGATAGATTATGGTGTGCTTTATTCAAAAACCCTAGATTCATCAAGAAGAAGCAGCAAGTACCGAGCTTTGATCCGTCGTCCATCGAGTTTATAGGTAATTAAACTCAAAGTTAAAGACTCGGAACATGTGTGGTTTTCGATTTCTAGTAGATCGCGAATTCATTTTTTTTTTAGGATTCGATAGTTGTTTAGGGTTTTCGTTTATGATCGGTTCGTCTCTCTCTCCCTCTCAGATCGCTCGGTTGAATTAGTAAGTCGACAGACGGCTTTGACTTCTCCGTCACAAGTAACTGTTATTTCCGATCGATTCATCCAAACTCTCTGCACCAAGGTCAGAAATTATCCAAATCTCCGGTGATTATGCTACTGCTTCGATTGTTGATTGAATTCTTTCTATAGAATGCCTTGTTTTGTTCAAAGACTGTAGATTTCAGAATTGGGATCTTTTGAAAATCGAACCATTACACCACTGATGATAATTATTCTTGGAAATGTGAAATTTGTATTCCAATGCATAAGGTCGTTCATTAGTTGATCAATCGGTTTCATTAGCATTTTCTTCCTCTAGCGGATGAGGATTTCTTAGTGTTTTCTAATGATGGAATTGTGAAACTTTCGTTGTCAGGAACTTACTTGGTCTTCAATGCGGGTGATGCTAATGTTATTTGTGACCTGAAGTCACAAGACAAGGTAACTACGGCTTGTCATTGCTATGCTTTTAAAGGTTGAACTATAATGTTTCTGGTTTTTTTTTTTTTTTTTTTTTTTTTTTTTTTTTTTTTTTTGATGTAATGGTATAGGATACTTGTTTGATGTAATGGTCATTGTTATGCTTTTTTTTATTGTAGATGAAGTTTGCGTTGGCAACATTGCAGAGCGGCTTCGAAGGCTGGCCAATGCGATCTGCCAAATTAGTCTGCGATAATTGAACTGGTAAGCGCTTTCACTATTCTTGTCTTGTCGTATATCCTGGTTGATGTTTCTGTTTTCCCTCTAGCCCCAACAGATCATAGGCAAACACTAATCTAATAGTGATTTGTCAGATTCTTGTTGGGGAACATTGTCCCGTTTGCTCAATCTTATTGGTTGGTAGTGCATGATTAATCAAAGGAACTTAAAAGAATGGATCATATGCAGACACTTCCTTTGATGTTTCTGTTTTCCCTTTAGCCCCAACAGATCATATGACATACACTAATCTAATAGTGCTGTGTCAGATTCTTGTTGGGGACATTGTCTTGTCCCGTTGATTGGTAGTGCATGTCTAAGCAAAGGAAAATCAGGGGATGGCAAATGAAACACACGGCTTGAAAGTCTTTTAGAGAAAGACTGTGTGCTTGTTGTGTTGGATGGAAAACGATGGTCTTAAAAGTCTTTAGACTTGTTGGAAGGGAAACATGACCGATGGCTTAAAGTCTAAGGACTATAAAATGGTGAAACCGTTGCTTACCTACCCACGGCTTGAGAAAAGTAGTGAATCCGTTAGTACCCTCGGCTTATAAAAGTCTTTAGACAAAAGACTGAACGGATTCACTACTTTACTACTACCCACGGCTTATAAAAAGTCTTAAGACTATAAACAGTCAGATTCCAGTTTGGGGACAATGACCCGTTTGGTTGGTTGGTAGTGCATGCGCAAAGGATGATAAGGAATGGAAAATAAAACTATGAGTTGGTTGGTAGTGCATGCTTAAATGTCTTTAGCAAAAGACTATGAGTTGGTTTTTTTATACCCACGGCTTGAGAAAAGTAGTGAATCCGTTAGTACCCTCGGCTTATAAAAGTCTTTACACAAAGACTTAACGGATTCACTACTTTACTACTACCCACGGCTAATCAAAAGTCTTTAAGAATTGGATGGTGAAAGAGACTTACGGATTTAAAAAGTCTTTAAGAAAGAGTCTTAAGGCAAAGACTTTTACTTGAAAAGGGATTCTTTGCTTCACTTGTACCCACGGATAAGAAAAAAGTCTAAAGGCAAAGACCCTTTACTTCTACCCACGGCTTAAGAAAAGGCAAGACACACACGGCTTATCAAAGTTATAAGACAAAGACAAAGTCTATAACAGATTCCTTACCTACGAATGGGTTTTTCCATTTGTTGGATTGATAAGTCTAGAGACATAGACTATAAACCAAAAAAGTAAGTCTTAACAACAGAGACTATGACCCGTAAACACAGACTATAAACACAAGGCAAAAGCCATCAGACAAAGAACGATCGATGGCTGGAAAGTTTGTAAAGACAGAGACTATGGGCAGAGTCTCGATTTGTTGGATGGAAAAAATGACCCAATGCTCAAAGAAGTCTTAAGCTAGTACCCACGGCTTGAAAAAAGTCTTTAGAAAAAGACTGGATCGGATCGGTTTTTGGATTTGCTGGATCCATCAGTCTAGACATAGACTATGAACCAAAAAAGATTCCTTAAAGATCACCACAAGGCTGAAAAACAGAGACTATGACCCGTAAAAAAGAGTTAAACACAAGGGGAAAGCCATAAGACAACGAATGATCAAAGGCTGGAAATGTTTCGAAAAGACAGACAATGGGAAGAGAGATTCACGATGGAAAAAATGAACAAATGCTTAAAGAAGTCTTAAGCTAGTTCTCACGGCTTAGAGAAAGTGACGGATCTGTTACTTTCCTTGTACCCACGGCTTAGAAAGAGTCTTAAGGCAAAGAACTGAACATGATTCTTTGCTTTACTAGCACCCACGGCTTAGAAAGAGTCTTAAGGAAAAGACTGTGAACTGAAAAGGGATTTGTTACTTTACTACCACAACTAAGAAAAGGTCTTTAGGATAAAGACTTGGAGAATGTTTCTTAGTTTACCTACGGCTTAAAAGAGTAATAGTCTTAAGACAAAGACTTGGAAAAGATTACTCAGTTTACCCACGACTTACAAAAGAGTTAAGACAAAGACTTTGAGAATGAGTCTTAGTGTACCCACGGCTTACAAAAGAGTTAAGCCAAAGACTTGGAGAATGAGTCTTAGTGAACCCACGGCTTGAGAAAAGTAGTGAATCCGTTACTCTACCCACGGCTTAAAAGTCTTTTAGACAAAGACTTAACGGATTCACTACTTTACTATAATACCACCCACGGCTTAGAAAGAGACTGGGTCGGTTTTTGGATTTGTTGGATCCATCAGTCTAGAGACATAAGACTATGAACCAAAAAGTCTTTCTTAAATACCACCACAAGGCTTAAAGAAGTCTTAAAAGCAGAGACTATGACCCATAAACACAAGTCTAAAGCCCTTAGACAACTAACGATCAAAGGCTGGGAATTTCTCAAAGACAAAGACAGACTATGAGCAGATTCTCGGTTTGTTGGATGGAAGAAAGGACCAAATGCTTAAAGAAGTGTTAAGCTAGTGCCGAGAAACTGGAGAAAATGACCTGCGACTTAAAAATCTCTTGAGGCAGAGACCTGTTACTCATGCCCACGACTTAAAAGTCTTTAGAAAAAGACTATATATGTCCCATTTTTGATTCTTTGGATTGAAAATACAACTCACGTCTTCAAAGAATACGAGTAAGAAACGGATTCATGATCTGTGACATTGGAAGTGATGAAACAGACAAGGTAAATACGAGATATTTAACTTGAAGTAAAGACTAACTAATTCTGAATTTCTGATTTCTTCAGGTATGTGATTCAGAAGGTGTTCAATTGGCAAGAGACTCCGAGGAGATTTCAAGTGTAGACGACTTCTTTACCAGGTATTTTCTTTCCGAACTTGTTAGTAGTTTAGTTGATTCAATTCTTAAAATCTTGTTTGTTCAGGTTTGTTGTTCAGGTATATTCTTCATATTCTCATGGAAGCCAAAGAGATTTCACATCGTAGCGAGACTCTGTGATCAGGTATAAGCTTTCCTGGACTTTAATGTATTACATACGAGAATCACACACTAATTTAAGTTAGGTGATATAGTTAGAATTCATGATCAAAGCGTCATTATAGTTATAAATATTTCTTAAATATCTCTCTTGATAACACTACTAGCATTGATCTAGTTTCTCTCAGATTCTAAAAACTTATTGCTCATATATCCATTTTTAAAAAAGCTATATTTTACTTTTGGTATTAAACATTACGTTGTGTGTTTATAGTGTGAGCAGTCTCTATCTTGATTTTAGAAAAATACATTGTTATTTCTCTGTTTTGGAGCTTGTATTTATAACAAGGTCTCTAGTTTTATGGGGTATATGCATCTTGGTGTCTGGTAAAGATATTGTTTTTGAATGCATGTAAGACCCATGTATATTATGGTAGTAGAATGTTTTGCATTACGCCATTAATCTTTGGTGATTAAATCCTTGCAATTCTAACATCTCTTAAGACTGATTATTGATCGACAAGAAAAAAACCGTTTATTGTTGAGTGTTTAGTTAAAATGGACAATTTCAATTTCCATGTTAGTTAAGTTGGTGTGTTAGAGATCTATCTGGTAAACACATTTATTCCTTTTAGGCTGATTGTCTAATTGTTTGTTCTTTGTGGTGAAATTATCTTTAATGTCTCTCAATGTCTATGATTGTTACATTCATTGATAATCTTTTTAAACATGTGACATGACATCCTTGCAATTATGGAATCATGAATCATACGTTGTTGATGATTATTGTGCTAGGTTATATATAAATACTTCCGTTGACTTACGTTTTTTGCAGTTAAAATGGTTATTGCTTGGTCTTTTAGTCATACTCTTGCATAGTTGATGAATTTCGAATTTCGAATCATGATTCTTGATTTCCCTTATGTTTTTGTTGTTTTATTAACACTTTTCTGTGATTGATGTCAACATCAATAGAATTCCAGTAATCTGATTATCTCTGCTTCAGGTCAATATTCTGTGAACTTTAATCTATTACACTTGGATGTTTTGGCAAAATCTTGCTTGCTGTTTGATACTAGGGAAAGTAGCGCTTTGATATTGAACATTTTAAATTGTTCTCTTTGCATTTTGATGTTAGTTTTGTTGACTAACATATTAGCTTTCTATCAGACTAGATGGTGAACACACTTTTCTCGTTTATTGTTTGGTTGTCGATAGAAGTATAGAACCAATAGTGATCTTGGCTTTCGTATTACGAAAGAACATAACTGTGACAAATTGAAGCAATGACTTGATTGCTAAAACGCAATTGCTGCTTTGCGTTTTTGTTTCTTGATACTGGTAAATAGAAGTTTGAAAAGATAATCACTTTTGAATCCTTCTAAACCATCACACTGTTGACGAACTAACATAGGGTTCAAATATTTCAAACATGATTTCTGCATTGCATTTGGATTTGTGTGAAAAAGAATTTTAATTTTTAAATGTAAATAATATTTTGAGTTTTTCAAACTAATTCTTTGAAGGTAAAAAATATATTTTAATTCTTAGAGCATCTTCATTGGTGTATCTCACAAATATAATTAGGAGTATTTTTAAGTTTGTTTTTTCTTGACAACCTTAAACAAGGTTCAATACAATAATATGGTTTTTATATATTTAATTTAAAAACTTTATCTTATTCTGATCTTTATTTATTAATTTTTTCATAATCTTTCAAAATATCAAAAAAATTTATTAAATGTACTTAATTATCTTAGTTAGGATATATATATATATATACAAAATAAAAATAAATTCTTTAATTTACTTCCCTTTTAGTAACTTGATTAAACATATATTTTATTATATAGAGTAACTTAAATATTAAAACCCAACTTTTTCTGATATTTAATGTTATTGTATTAAGTTAAATAAAATTATTTTTAATATTAATTTATTAATTATATTTAGAAACTAGTTTTATTTTATAATTTATAAAAAGATTAAAATAATAAATAACAATATATAAACTCTTTAATTAACGTTCTAACCTATTGAGTATTTGATTTGATACAAAATATTTGAACTAATAATAAAATGATATGTTTCCTAATTGAGGGCTTTTCAAGATATCTCATTTGAGAATAGGTTCTCATCAATTCTCTCAATTTTCTTTTTCTTTATTTTTTTAGATTTTTGTGTTGAGATAACCATTGAGATGCTCTTATTGAATTTTAACTTTAGTAAAACAATTGAACCAACAAGAATTTAACACATTGACATGGTTCTCAAGAGTATCTCAAATGAGAATCCTTCTCATTTTTCTCTCATACATTTTTTGTGTATAATATATTTGAGTTTAGATACACGTTGATATAAGCTAGTAGAGTGAATTTCAAACCAGTATAAGCGGATCACATATTTCCCAACTTAGTCCAACTTCGACTAAGTTATCCCGATCATAGTGTTTCTTGACAATGTCATTTTCTGATCTTGGTCCTCATAATGTTGTGATTGACAATATCGTATCTCTGTATTGGTTATCGCGGTGAATGTACTGTATTTGACATGATCATCAAACTTTTGGCTCTGAAAATAATTATTATCAAAAGCTTGGTTGGCAAAATCTGATGTATTTTGATTTGGTAGTTGGTCTCCATTTTACTGTATTTGAAAAATCTGACATCTCTTTTCCAATCTCTAGAGTTCATCTTCCTTGCTTTCGGATATGACTTTGACGAGATCTTAAACACTTAGCTAATAAGATCTTATCACTCACGAAGTTGCACACAGACATGCTACATGATTATGGTTGTACCAAACGAGCGACCAATAAACTTAGAAGTTTGATCTCTTTGTTATTCAAGCTCAAATTATTCAGAAGACTTCTTATATCAGTTTTGAACCATTCTTAACATAAAAATCAAATTCCAATAAAATGATTATTTATCTTTTTGTTTCTATAGAAAACAGGAAAAGACAAAATAAGTTAACTATGTGGTTATGCAATCTAAATCGGTTAACTAGCTATGGTTAATATTATTTGCTAAGAATATTTAATGTTTAAGTTCCAGTTCACGGTATGTTCTTATCCCTCTCTAAATCCTTGTCCACAAAGGATATTTGCCTATTTCTTCTTCTTATAAAGAAATTTGTGTAACAAAATTCTTATATATTTTTTAATCTCTTCGACAAACCTCTATTAGAATTCTACGTGCTTTTGCCATGTCTCAACCAAACCACAGAGACACAAAGATATATGTGGCAGGTTTGGCTTGGGTTACAACAACCGAAGGTCTCAGAAGCTACTTCGAACAATTTGGAGAAATTGACGATGCTAATGTTGTTTGTGATAGCAAAACAGGACGATCAAGGGGCTTTGGTTTTGTAAGTATCTAACAATATGTAACGTGTAGAGTAATTATTGATATAAGTCATAAGTTTGAGTTAATATTCTCAGGTCACGTTTAGAGAAGCTGAATCTGCTACGAGAGCTTGCGAGAATCCAAATCCAATCATAGACGAACGAGAGGCCAGTTGCAAACTTGCTTATCTTGGTGCTAGGGTTCACAATAACCAATCAAACCAAAACGGTTTAGTCTCAGTTTTCCTTAATTGTATTTGATTATTCACACTGATACTATTTGGTTATAATCTTATATTTGTTCTTGTAACCGCAGATCAACCGCTAGCCATTCATGTAGAACCCTACTGGTATTTTCGTATACTTCATCTGTCAAAATTGTTCTTTTTAATTTATTTTTTTACGATCGTATAATTTCCAGAAATAACTCTCTTGACATGAAATAACTCTTTTTTTTTTTGTTTCCATATTCAGGAACGAGTATTATTCTCAGTACTACCGATATTACCCTTGGTTTAGCGCCTATCCGTATTAAACGCAATATCAAACTGAGATACAGTCATACAGAGAGATTGTTATTCTGTTAAATTCTAATAGTCAATTTGGTTAGTTTGTCTGACTTTATATTAGCAAAAATTAATTGTTATGAATTATTAATGTATACTTTTTATATCATTGCTTCTTCTCCTCTGTTTCAACAGAAACAGAATATCGTTTATCCTCTCCTTTTTCATAGATTCTATCTTATTTAACTTTGATAAACTATTTGTTTAGTTGTTTATAAGAGTTTCCGCCAAAAAAAAAAAAAAACAAAATTAATATTGAATCTATTCTTGCAAGAACATATCCTTTAAATTGTAATATTCTTGGATACTCGAGCATTTATGAATCCATATGGATCTCTTGCTCTGCTTCCTCGTATCTGTTGAAAAACATAGAAACTCCAGGAGAAAAAGGGGCTTTACTTGATTCTTCCCAAAAGTAGAGTAAAGATAAATATTAAGAAAAAAAGTAAATGTATTTCAAGAAAACACACAATATATGGACCCAACAATCTCAAATCTTTATGCGTAGAGCTCGAAAAAGATTCAAGCACCATGGATAATTTAAGGAAAAGTGGGGAAAATAATCAGGTGAATTGCTTGGCCAATAGGGCAAAAACATTGCTCCTGCTAGTTTCCTCTTCCTCGCCTTTTATAATCATTTCACTTTTCCTCTGCTTTTAACTAAGGATATGCTCTGTTTTTGTTAGTCTACATCGGCGAAGAGTACAGCGATATAATTCTATATTAACAGTTAATATAGCTTTACAAGAAGTACTAATCACCAACACAAAGACATCATCAAAAATACAGAGTTTGAGAGAAAGAACAATTACAAAAAGTGAAAGAAACTATAGTGTGTATATATTGTTGATTATTCTACAAATCTCATATGGCTGTAGAGCAACGAGTCCCTTGTAGTGAAGCTAATGGAGCAGTGGTCATGTTTGGTGCAAAAGCTACGATTGCAAGACAATCCACATTAAACCGGTACGCGCCAGAGACAAATGTCCCGATCTTCCACCGTAGCTTCCCGTCCATCTTCATGCCGATGATTACTTTACCGGCTGACCGGTCACGACTGACTTGGTAACCAAAAGACTGAACAACCGGTAGCTCAGTCCCTTGAAGAGACGCCGTCAAGAGGTTGATTTCTTCGTGGGACTGATAAAAAGGCGGTAGAGAAGCCTCTGATGTGATTTGTTGTCCTCTATAGGCTGCGTATACGAGTAGCTTGTCGTAGTAGATTCCTACTTTTTTGTTAGGGTTTTTGGAGAAGAGAGTGAGTTGGATTGAGGAGTTGAGGAGATGGGTGGCGGAGGAGGAGACGTTGAGGGTGTAGATATTGGCTTCTGTGAGGGAGAATTCGGGTTTCGCCGGGTGGAGGATGAGCCAGATGAGGAAGATGATGAGGAGAAGGCCGCTGAAGAAAGTTGAGAATGTGAAGAAGAGTTTCTTGCGACTATTGTTGATGCTAATCCCTCCTTTCTTGGCGCAATGTTTTGGAGAAGTTTCGGAGATTTTAGACATTTGGGGAGAGAGAGAGAGAGAGGTGATGATGATGGTGGAGAAGAAGAAGAAGAAGAAGAAGGATGAAGAGAGAAGGAGAGAGGGTGAAGGGGTTAATAAAGACAGAAGTGTTGGAAGTAGAAAGCTATAAGCACTTAACCTTCAATTATCTTTGTGTCTTTAGTAATGCTTTTTTGACTTTGATGTTGCTTGTGAAGGTGTGAAAATATTGGCCGTTGGATTAGCATGCAGATAGATGGACTTTTGTTTTCTTGTCGTCTTTTTCTTTTTTAATATATTTGCGTGAACGTTTTAGTTACTTATCTTATTATACATGCTTGATTAGTTAAGGGAAGCACTCAATTTAATTAATCAATAAAGTTAATACATTGCGAGACTTTAACATGTCTAAACATTTGTCTTCTTCTTGTCACACTCTTTTTTTCATTGATTTCAAAATATTAGGGTTTTTTTTTTTTTTTTTCATCATTAGATATATGCAGATGGTAAGTTTGGTGAGTTCATGCAAAGTTATAAGACAAAATATCATGAGAAGAAACCGATATTGATAAAAGAACAAATATAAGACTAAACCGAGACTAATATGGCGTAAAAATATGGCGTAAAAATTAAACAAAAGTAATTATAAATAGTAGAACAAAACAATTTTTTCTTTCAAGAAGCTATGTGTCTCTTTCAAATTTCCATTACTGTAAACAACAAAAAGTTAAAATAATAAGAACTTTTCTATAAAATATTCTTAGGGTGAATGACTTACATAGTTGAATGTGAGTGATTTGGACCAAACATAGGGGAAAAGTCCAATATTACTTACATAACCTTGAAATGTAAGTATTGCCCATATTACCCTTATTTCCTTTGAAAACAAAAAACGTATTTACAGTTTTGCCATTAATGAAAAAGGGTTGAAAAATGTTATTTTTGTTGTTGGAAAAAAAGACCACATGGAAAAATCTATCATTCACTTGGTGATAGACTTAATGAACTTTTGATAGATTTTTGAGTTGTGTGATAGATTTTTGAGTTGGGTGATAGATTTATTTTTTATTGATAGACTTTTCGAAATAATGACCTGGTAGACTTTTGTGTTAGCGATAGATTTTTGTTTGATGTTGTGGTAGATTTTTGTTTGGACGGTAGATTTTTTGATTGAGTGATAAACTTTTCATGTAGAATTTGTATTTTCTGGTAGACTTATTACCAATGATGGTAGACATTTTTGCGTTTGATAGACTTTTCATGTAGTTGCGATAGAGTTTTGCTGTATGATGTAGTGGTAGACTTTACATAGTTGTGGTAGACTTTAGTTATGTGACGATAGATTTAGATTTTTGTGATAAAGTGATATGAATTGGAGGTTCTTGGTGGTAGATTTTTAGGCAAAATGGTTAAATATACCTCTCTTTACTACACTAACCTCGAAGACGCGGTAGATTTATGGAAAGGTTCTCGATTTAACGGTAGATTTATTATAACATAACGGGACATTTTCTGGGTTTTCTCATTAAATTTTTCATAGATCCCGTTCGAGTATTGGTGTCGAATTCGCAATTAATTCGCCATCTACTGGCATTTACTCCCTATAGTGCAGCATTAATTCGCCATTTACTATCGCATTTCCCCAATTGCAAATCGAGAACTTCGTCTACGACGGCCACGACGTCTGCGCCTCCGTCGTCGTAATCGATCTGGTTAAATCGCGATGGAGCAACTAATTCTGGTATGTGGGAAATGGAGTTTCTATCGGAATAGTTGGTTCTTCTTAGTAGACAAATCTAAGGGAGGCAGAGTAGTTGGTGCTGGTCGGAAAACCTCTTTCATGCAGTTAATGAGAATGGTGTGCGAGGAATTCGGTTTGGATCTGAATAAGGAGGAGGTTCAGTTGAGTTATTTGCTGCCGAAGAAGGTTCTGGATAGTTTGCCCGCCGACACACCTCCTGTTTTCATATGCAACTCCACACAATTTTTGGCGTATCTGCAGCAAATTAAGACGGAAACGACCCGTCTATGCGTTGAGATTCAAACAAAATCAACGGAGGGTAAACCGATGGAGGAAGATTCGAGTGACGGGTCTCAACAATCCAGTCCTGGCGCAGAAGAAATTTGGCCCGAAAACAGAAATGATGATGGAGAGGACACAAGCAGATTCGACTACTGCGACGATCCTGATGGTGCTAGCTCGGATGACGAAGAATACGGTACTACGAAAGGGAGGTTTGCAAAGGAAGAAGACGACGGCGATGGTATGAATGGGAGTGGAAACCAGATTCCTGAGTTTCGAGGATGTGGCTCTGTTGACTTAGTGGTTGGTGAGCGCTTCAATACGAAGACGGAATTGGAGTTGAGATTGAAGATGCTTACGGTAGCACTAAAATTTGACTACAATGTTGGGAATTCAACCCCGACGCTATTGACAGCTAAATGCTGGGTAGAAGGATGCAGTTGGAGAGTGCGGGCCACAACTGTGGGGCAATCTCCTGCTTTTTATATCAAGACATACGTCCAACATCATTCATGTTCGATTACGGAGCGATCAGCCCGTGCACGTCAAGCTACATATAAAATATTAGGATGTCTATACAAGGATTTTGTAGGTGGTGTTGGACAAAGAGTTCTGCCTAGTCATGTTGCCGACGGTCTGAACAGGCGTTACGGACTACGGGTACGTTTGTTTTCGTTCGTAACTTAACGATAAGGTATTATGTTTATGTTAAGGGTTTAGGTTGAATTGTATGCAACAGGTAGACTATTGGAAAGCTCATCGGTCATTGAGATTTGCGAGACAACTAGTCTCCGGTAGTTTCGAGAGTGGATACCAGGATCTGCCCACTTACTTATACATGATAAGGCGAGCTAATCCAGGGACACTTACAAAACTTGAAGTAGACGACGCCGACCGATTCAAGTATCTCTTCATAGCATTTTCAGCCAGCATACACGGGTTCCGGTTTATGAGGAAAGTTGTGGTCGTTGATGGGACTTTCTTGCAAGGGAAATACAGAGGTACACTTCTAATAGCAACAACGCAAGACGGAAATTTCAACATTTTCCCAATAGCTTTTGGGATTGTTGATACAGAAAATGATGAGTCATGGGAATGGTTTTTCACTCAATTACACCGGGTTATCCCTGACGATGAAGAACTAGCAGTGATTTCCGATAGACATGGATCAATTAGTAGAGCAATTGCGATAGTCTATCCACTGGCCAGTCGTGGAGTTTGTACCTACCATTTCCGAAAGAATGTTATGCTTAAATTCAGAGGAAAAGAATCTTACAAGCTAGTGAAGAAGGCGGCGGCGGCATACCGTCTCGTGGATTTCAATCTGATATTTGCTCAGATTCAAGCTTTGGATCCCGAACTACATAATTATTTGGTGAATGCGGATGTGCGTTGGTGGACACGTGTGCATTTTCCTGGAAACACGTACAATTTCACCACAAGTAACATTGCAGAATGTATGAATAAAGTCCTCTCCGACGCAAGGGGTTATCCTATAGTCGAGCTTGTGGACGAGGCGAGGTCGATGTTAACAAGATGGTTTGCTGCAAGGAGGAGGAAGGCGAGTTTGATGAAAACTTTCCTCACAACAGGAGTTGAAAAACTACTCGAGGTACACTTTGATGCATGTATTTGTTAGTCGCTGAAATTCTAATTCATTAATTGAAAATCAGTCAAGGGTGGATAATTCGAAGCTATGGACAGCTCAGGAGATTGATGATGACCAAATACAAGTGACGTGCGGCGGAATTTTACATGTTGTCAATATAACGGCGAGAATGTGTACATGCCGGAGGTTTGATTTGGATAAAATTCCATGTGTACACGCACTTGCAGATGCATTGTCCGCAAATATACCACGAGTCACACTGGCACATCCTTACCACCGCGCAGAAAGTGTTAGCAATGCATATGCAAAAGTGGTTATGCCTCGCGACATATCTCAGCCGGCGCCTCAAGTTGTCTCAGACAAGGTTTGTAAACCACCTAAGTTGCGGTAACCACCAGGTAGGCCTAAAAACTCACGTATTAAAGGTGTACTAGAGGTTGTCATGGATCGGAAACGTCCCCGAAAGGAACACAGCTGCTCCAAATGTCATCAGTTGGGCCACAATCGTACAACGTGCGAGGCCTGAACCAGAGGTATACTGTATTATGCGTTGAGCTGTCGCAGATAAGGTTTGGGCTCTTAGGAAATTGGGCTTCTGTCACCTTGGGCTCAGAACTTGGATTTTGTTGAGCAATGTCTTGAACGCTTGTTTAGTTTTACAATTTCCATGTTGATCTTGGATCTATCTGTAATAAATTTCAAACTTCCCTCACCTTATCTTGGATTTATCTGTAATGAACGCTTGTTTTTAAATATGTCATCTTTTCGATCTATTGGTTGGCGTGGTTTTTAAGTGTGCTATCTTTTCGATCTCTATCATGTTGGTCTTTTGATATATTACGTGTTTAACCAGCACTTGTGTACGCAATATCGCCCCGTACACCCTTCATTGGTGTACGCATGGCGTCCCGTATACTGTACAGCCGACCCTGATGTACGCAGTCTATTCCCGCGGACCCGCTGAAAATAGTTGGTTATTCTTCCTTGTATTTCACCCGTTCGGTTTACCTAAACGGACCCAAATCGAACACCTAAACTGAGCCATATCGTTTTCAGAACATATTATGTTATTATTCCTTGTACTTCAATATTTAACACGAACAATTGAAACATTGAACATTTAATAATTGAACAGCGAGAACAATGCACCAGACAATATTACATTGGATATTAGGTATTCTCCTCGTTACAAACTTTGTTACACACAATACGTGCGAGTTGAAACATGTAACATTTATTGCATGTGTGCCAATGCATGTTACCAACATAAACGCAGTCAGGGAGCCCCGGATATTGGAAATCTGGCGGATTGGGGTTATGCCACGACGGTGGCACCCACCATAGAGCATGAAGCAACTGGCGACCAAAGCTTTGCGCCCTTTCATCTTCTAGTCCAAACCCAGTAACTCTTGTGAACAGCTCATACATCGCACTTGCCTCCCTGTAATGTCCTAAGCAAACGGAGAACGTAGCAGACGCTATAGCAGCGGCAGGAAATGTTGAGGCGATTCTGTCTAAAAGCGCGATGCCCTCTTCGTATTCGTTGTAGAAGTAGAAAAGACTTAAACCTTCGAAATAAATGGCGTTCTCGTTTCCTGATCTTACGCACCTCAAGAGGATATTGCGTAAGCTCCCGTACGGTTGTGAGATCTCATCGGTGAAGGCAGGAAGGACGTTGCAATGTTTGAGGACATCATCGGAGAAGACGATATCGTAAGTCCGCCTACCAGCACGAATAAACGGCCCTAAATATTTAATAGATCCTATTCCGACCAGTTGAATGACCCGGGAAACAATTTCATCGGGTAAGCAAGGAAGCCTCGTTCTCGGCATACAGAGGGAGAGTAAACGCAAACTTTCTTGGCATGGGATGTATATGAGATTAGCCTACACTCCCTTTTATATAATAACTACCTACTAAAGTCATAAAGAGAGAGTAAACGCAAACTTTACTTCTCATATCTACTAATTTTCTGTGTAGTGGCTGGGAGATGAGGAAGTAATTAATGCTTGGCCAGAAGAGCACACATAGCATAAAAACTCAATATAAGCACTTAGTTGAAAAAGCCGTTCACTATTTCTAGCCCATTCAAAATACGTAATTCGATTAAACGATGACAGTTAATATCAAGCCCAAACACAATGCTTACCTTACGTGATGTCTGAACTGAATCCTGTAAACGGTTAGTTAAGGTTCGTTTCTTCAAAATGCACCTACAAAAACACAAAACAGATTTTTCAAAAGAGTCATTAATATTTCCCACATAAATTAAGTATCTATATAGTAATATTTCAAAGATTATGACGTCAATCTACACTAAAATCCGAATCTAGACTTTCAGTAAATTAAATACCGGATTCTACGGTATAGTCAAATACGGAAGTTATATTTATATTAAATGCGGTCAAAAAAAAAATCTCAACAAAATCTAATTATATTGTATTCTCGGAAAATCTCATTGCTACATAAAGATCATTACCCTTATATAAATATTCTTCCATCTTAACTCAAACCATCACAAAAATAATAGATCTCGAAAATTTTCCAATGTTGAACGACGTTAAACTCGCACGAGTGGGACCAAACCGTCACGATTCGAGGATTACTGTTAAAGTGTTAAAGATCTGGGATACAATTCATGTCGACACCGGTGAAGGGCTCAGTTTCCTCTTTCTCGATGACGAGGTTACTGTTACAGTTTCAAAGTAATTTTATTTTGAAACTAATTTTACATGATACGAATGGATTTCTTAATTTATTTTCACAATTGCAACAGGGAACGAAGATGCATGCATTGGTGGAAAGAAAAGATCAGCATAGGAGATTTAGGAGACTACTTCATGAAGAAGAGTGGAAGACCATATCTGGTTTCCAAGTTCGTACATTTACTCCATGGATTCGTTTGACCAAACAAAGGAAAGAGATTTTCCTCACTTCTGAGACACAAGTTGATGATGCTGACGCCTTTGATGGTTTTATTCCGTTGGATCTAATTCCATTTGGAGATGTTATGCGCTTTGGAGTTCATGCTGGAACTGTTTATCTTAGAGGTTATTTCCAACTATATATCTTTAATTTGTACTAAATCATCCCTGTGAATAAACTTATTTTGTTTTGAAGTTACATATTCTGCTTAATCGGAAGTTTCATGTTTTTTAATTGTAACAGACTTCATAGGCCAAATATTATTTTCTCATGAGTTGGGTGTCATCAAAGATCGTTCTCTTCCTAGGAACAGATTGAACCTTTACGAGAAATATACCAGCAAGATTGACTTTGTGATGCGGGACAACGTGTAAGTTTATATCTACTATATTCCTAATCTCTTTAAAATTAATTACTGGACTATGTAGTATTTATCTGAGACACACTTTTTTATTTGATTTTAGTGGCAATAGATTAAACGTTCGTGTAAAGGGACAGTTAGCAGATAAATTCAAACTCTTCTGGCTTTGTTACGCCAACTGTGGAACAAATATTGTTCTGTTAACTGACTGGCGTGTTGTTGGAAATGATGGTAAGCTCATTCGTGTTGTTATAGTAATATTCTGTAGCAGATTTTCCAATTGTCTTCTTATGTAAACTATATAACATCTTCAATTTTGATTTAATATACAACTAGGTGGTATAAATGTTGAAAGCTCTCCTGGTATCTCTACTTTTGATTTCCATCCCACCGGACACTTAGAGGTGGAACATTTCGAGAATACATTGTAAGTTTTATAATTTGAAAGTCCATTCTTGCTAAATGACTTATCTTACATAAGACTCACTAGCCATGATCGATAATTTTTTATATTGTTTTCTTTTTACAGAGAAGCTGAGGTTGATGATAGCGATGATGATTGAGAATCTGAAGACATGGATGTTTAAATCATTATCTTTCCTGCTATCTATGTGTAACTTAACTATGAGAACCATGCTATTGTTATTTAAGTTTACTTTCAAGTTAAGATTAAAGGTTTCAGTTGATCTACTGTTTTCGAAACCACTAAGTCAGAAAATGTTTTTATATAATTTATTCAGGCACAGAAGATACTGATTCAATGTAAATGTCAGTAAAGCAAGATATTGGTCCAATAACAGGGTTTACCTTTATATTCTGGAGAGTCATAAACCAGTATAGGTAACCGTTCCCAAAAGCTGAGTATCTACCTGCCAAAACACAAAAANACATTTAATAATTGAACAGCGAGAACAATGCACCAGACAATATTACATTGGATATTTTTGTTACACACAATACGTGCGAGTTGAAACATGTAACATTTATTGCATGTGTGCCAATGCATGTTACCAACATAAACGCAGTCAGGGAGCCCCGGATATTGGAAATCTGGCGGATTGGGGTTATGCCACGACGGTGGCACCCACCATAGAGCATGAAGCAACTGGCGACCAAAGCTTTGCGCCCTTTCATCTTCTAGTCCAAACCCAGTAACTCTTGTGAACAGCTCATACATCGCACTTGCCTCCCTGTAATGTCCTAAGCAAACGGAGAACGTAGCAGACGCTATAGCAGCGGCAGGAAATGTTGAGGCGATTCTGTCTAAAAGCGCGATGCCCTCTTCGTATTCGTTGTAGAAGTAGAAAAGACTTAAACCTTCGAAATAAATGGCGTTCTCGTTTCCTGATCTTACGCACCTCAAGAGGATATTGCGTAAGCTCCCGTACGGTTGTGAGATCTCATCGGTGAAGGCAGGAAGGACGTTGCAATGTTTGAGGACATCATCGGAGAAGACGATATCGTAAGTCCGCCTACCAGCACGAATAAACGGCCCTAAATATTTAATAGATCCTATTCCGACCAGTTGAATGACCCGGGAAACAATTTCATCGGGTAAGCAAGGAAGCCTCGTTCTCGGCATACAGAGGGAGAGTAAACGCAAACTTTCTTGGCATGGGATGTATATGAGATTAGCCTACACTCCCTTTTATATAATAACTACCTACTAAAGTCATAAAGAGAGAGTAAACGCAAACTTTACTTCTCATATCTACTAATTTTCTGTGTAGTGGCTGGGAGATGAGGAAGTAATTAATGCTTGGCCAGAAGAGCACACATAGCATAAAAACTCAATATAAGTTAGTTGAAAAAGCCTTCACTATTTCTAGCCCATTCAAACTACGTAATTCGATTAAATGATACAGTTAATATCAAGCCCAAACACAATGCTTACCTTACGTGATGTCTGAACTGAATCCTGTAAACGGTTAGTTAAGGTTCGTTTCTTCAAAATGCACCTACAAAAACACAAAACAGATTTTTCAAAAGAGTCATTAATATTTCCCACATAAATTAAGTATCTATATAGTAATATTTCAAAGATTATGACGTCAATCTACACTAAAATCCGAATCTAGACTTTCAGTAAATTAAATACCGGATTCTACGGTATAGTCAAATACGGAAGTTATATTTATATTAAATGCGGTCAAAAAAAAAATCTCAACAAAATCTAATTATATTGTATTCTCGGAAAATCTCATTGCTACATAAAGATCATTACCCTTATATAAATATTCTTCCATCTTAACTCAAACCATCACAATCTCCTAAAATAATAGATCTCGAAAATTTTCCAATGTTGAACGACGTTAAACTCGCACGAGTGGGACCAAACCGTCACGATTCGAGGATTACTGTTAAAGTGTTAAAGATCTGGGATACAATTCATGTCGACACCGGTGAAGGGCTCAGTTTCCTCTTTCTCGATGACGAGGTTACTGTTACAGTTTCAAAGTAATTTTATTTTGAAACTAATTTTACATGATACGAATGGATTTCTTAATTTATTTTCACAATTGCAACAGGGAACGAAGATGCATGCATTGGTGGAAAGAAAAGATCAGCATAGGAGATTTAGGAGACTACTTCATGAAGAAGAGTGGAAGACCATATCTGGTTTCCAAGTTCGTACATTTACTCCATGGATTCGTTTGACCAAACAAAGGAAAGAGATTTTCCTCACTTCTGAGACACAAGTTGATGATGCTGACGCCTTTGATGGTTTTATTCCGTTGGATCTAATTCCATTTGGAGATGTTACGCTTTGGAGTTCATGCTGGAACTGTTTATCTTAGAGGTTATTTCCAACTATATATCTTTAATTTGTACTAAATCATCCCTGTGAATAAACTTATTTTGTTTTGAAGTTACATATTCTGCTTAATCGGAAGTTTCATGTTTTTTAATTGTAACAGACTTCATAGGCCAAATATTATTTTCTCATGAGTTGGGTGTCATCAAAGATCGTTCTCTTCCTAGGAACAGATTGAACCTTTACGAGAAATATACCAGCAAGATTGACTTTGTGATGCGGGACAACGTGTAAGTTTATATCTACTATATTCCTAATCTCTTTAAAATTAATTACTGGACTATGTAGTATTTATCTGAGACACACTTTTTTATTTGATTTTAGTGGCAATAGATTAAACGTTCGTGTAAAGGGACAGTTAGCAGATAAATTCAAACTCTTCTGGCTTTGTTACGCCAACTGTGGAACAAATATTGTTCTGTTAACTGACTGGCGTGTTGTTGGAAATGATGGTAAGCTCATTCGTGTTGTTATAGTAATATTCTGTAGCAGATTTTCCAATTGTCTTCTTATGTAAACTATATAACATCTTCAATTTTGATTTAATATACAACTAGGTGGTATAAATGTTGAAAGCTCTCCTGGTATCTCTACTTTTGATTTCCATCCCACCGGACACTTAGAGGTGGAACATTTCGAGAATACATTGTAAGTTTTATAATTTGAAAGTCCATTCTTGCTAAATGACTTATCTTACATAAGACTCACTAGCCATGATCGATAATTTTTTATATTGTTTTCTTTTTACAGAGAAGCTGAGGTTGATGATAGCGATGATGATTGAGAATCTGAAGACATGGATGTTTAAATCATTATCTTTCCTGCTATCTATGTGTAACTTAACTATGAGAACCATGCTATTGTTATTTAAGTTTACTTTCAAGTTAAGATTAAAGGTTTCAGTTGATCTACTGTTTTCGAAACCACTAAGTCAGAAAATGTTTTTATATAATTTATTCAGGCACAGAAGATACTGATTCAATGTAAATGTCAGTAAAGCAAGATATTGGTCCAATAACAGGGTTTACCTTTATATTCTGGAGAGTCATAAACCAGTATAGGTAACCGTTCCCAAAAGCTGAGTATCTACCTGCCAAAACACAAAAACAAGAATTTTAATCCACAGAAGAATACCGGACTGAAAGGATGTATTGAAGACTTATGCTACTCTTAATCAGTTGATATAAAAGTCATGAACAAGGATGTATTGAAGACTGCATATTTACGAAAAGAGTAAAATTTAATTTCCAAGTTCTGTCACCTCTATGAACAGAGGAAAAGCTGCAAATGTTTACTTTCACGTGGGTTCATCTTTTGTGGACTTTGGAAATAGCTGTCTTCCTTATTTTCATTTCCAAACGGTCAGATATATTAAATGTATGAAGAGTATATTTATTTTTCCTAACCGAATAACAATGAAATGGTAACATAATTCGACATCCTATAAATAACTCAGCACTCTGTCTTTTTGTAGAACAGAGAATCACAACAAATCTTCAAATATGGCAACTATATCGAAAATCAACGAACTTTCTCCTCATAGGAATGGTTGGACGATAAGAGTTAGAGTTTTGAAGAAATGGTCTGAGATGATAGATGGAGGTGGTGACATATTGCGTTTTCTTTTGGTAGATGATCACGTAAGTTTATTTATCTTCTTCATTCTTTTTTGTTAACATTTTGATTTATTCGGTATGATAGGAACTGCTATTAGTCGTGTTTTATGTACTTTTAACAATAGAAATTGTTTAATCGATAGGATGGAAAAATACCTGCCAAGGTCAGTCAAGAAAATGGTCTCTATGAGAATTTGATGAACAGCTACACGAGGGCGACTGGAAAATCATCACTGGATTTACCGTAGAGTTGTCACCTCCTGGATTTCGTTTTGCTATGAATCACCATACCATCATCTTCACAGGTAATACTAATCTGCAGAGGTCATGGGGTGTCATCACAGACCATTACATGAGTTTCAAGAACTTCCGGTCCATAATGAATGGAGTATATACTTCCAACTATCCAATTGGTATGTTTTTACTAACCGAGCAATTATTAATGTTTGTGAAAACTTATTATCTTGAAGTAGTAATCAATAGTCATTTCATATTTCATAAAAAAATATATAGATACACTCTAACTATTCTTTGAAATAGATCTCCTAGGCTATCTAGATGGCGTTGGTGAAATAGAAGTTGTGACAGACCACACCTTTACACTAGGTGATAACATGCAAACTTCAAGAGTAACATTCACCATCAAGGATCTTGAGTAAGTATAGTGGATAGAGTTCATGATTTTTTTACCTAGGTTTAAATGAGATTAAGCTGTAAATGCGACTTTTATCATCAACTATATATACTTTCCATCTTTAGAGGTCGCACACTGGAATGTGAAGCCAGGGGAGTTTTGGGTATCCAACTCTACAATAAATGGTGGAGGCATGGTGGAACCGAAACATTCATCACAATGAGTGATTGGATGGTTTACACGGACAGAGGTATTTATCACAGTTGCTTAGGAAGTTTTGCATTGTATAGATGGAATGTTACATAAGATAGCATCTAGATAGAGTACAATCGACTATCAATGACTAGCTAAGTTTCCAACGTATAGGAACCAACGAGATGAAGATTAAGGATGCTGGAGGAATCTCTAGATTTGAGTTCAATGCCCTTTACCAGGATGTTTATGAGTTCAGGGCAGCATAGTAAGTGATGAATGTTTCAATTAGCATTAGACTCGAAATTTTTCTCTGTAACTAATAAAACAACCTCTGTGCAGTTTTAATGAGAGCGACCCTACAGGGATAGAGAGTGATGGTTCAAGTGTTGAGCTGGATTGGTCTCCCTGAAAAATGTGTTTCACTTGGAGGGATAATAAGTTTAACTAATATTTCAATGTTGTTAACTGTTCTAGAATCCGTTCGTCTATGTCGAACAGATTAAATAATGTACTATGTGGTTTGCTGTGTTTTTGATGTCGTTTCAATAGAGTATGATCTTAAATTAAATCCTAATCCGTCCTAATCCGTTAATGTTTTAAACGTTTGTTAAGAATTGTTGCCCATCAACTAATTCAATTATACTTTGTCAAATCTGAAGGATGAAAAGGTAATGAATAAGGTTAGTCCTATGGACCCTATAAAGAACTACCCGACCATTGCGTCGTTTAATAATATCAACCGTCTCAATCAAAGACAACCCTAATTTTTTCCCTATATAAGGAGAGTGTTCTCCGAACTTATGTTCCAGAGAAGAAAACTAAGAACTCCATATCTAGAAAATATCTTCAATGGCAAACTTCACCAGACTCAACGTTTGACACCTAATCGTTCTGATTGGAGGGTTTTGGTTAGAGTTGAAAAGATGTGGGATACCTTGGAGGCAGATGTTGGTGAAGGTCTAAGCTTTCTTTTTGTGGATGAAACGGTTTGTTCTCAATCTATTCATATTCATATTTTCTCATATACAAGTTCTTTATGTTCCAAAATCATGTTCCTAATTGAAGTTTACAACTCTAACAGGGCACAAAGATGCATGCTTTTGTTGAACAAAGTAATCAGAGGAAAAGGTTCAAGAGATGTCTTCATGAAGGGGAGTGGAAGATTCTAACCGGATTTTCCGTGGTGATGGTGAATACAGAGATCCGTTTGACGGAAGCCAGAAACAAGATTGCTCTCACGTCCAACACCAGCGTCACACCCGCAGAGGACTCGGATGCTTGGATTCCGCTTGACATCGTTCCTTACGACTATGTTTCGAATTTTTGGAATGATGAACGAACTTCTTTCCCTAGAGGTTAGTTTTTCTTACTTAACATTTTGTATCATCTAAACGAGGAACCCTATAGGAAATAGCTTTCAATATGTTAATGTTATTTGGCATTTTTTTGTAGACTTTCTAGGGTTTATACTTGAAGTTCGTGAGACAATGCTCAGGGAAGATGTCTCTATTCCTAGGAACCCTTTAAACGATGATCCAAAGACCACTAACACAATAGATTTCACCCTACAGGACAACGAGTAAGTATATTTACACAAAACTAAATTGGAATAAGTTATGTATCGTTTCTGAATTCTAACCTGAAATACATACACTATTTGTGGCTACTTTAGTGGGGATCAAATACAGTGTCGTGTAAAGGGTGCCTTAGCATCTAAGTTTAAACGGTTTTGGCTTTACTATGGTAAAATTGAGACCATCGTATGCCTCTTAACCGATTGGCGGGTTCTTGAAGATGCCGGTTAGTGTATGAAAATTTCCAGTTACATCCTTGCTTGAATAATACTATTTATCTTATTTATCTTGATGGGATGTTATAACTTATATGTGTAGATCCTGCTCATATCGAAAGTGAAGAAGGAATCTCTAGATTTGAATTCAATCCTATTGGCTTTGATGAGGTTGACCATTTCACTGAGATAATGTAAGTATTCTACCTATGACTCTCTCTGATAACAAGAATTATGAAAAGGCTTAAAACTTGAATATTACAGCTTAATAAAACTAATGTGTCTATGCAGGTGCTCTTCCTCACAAGACAGCAGCAAAGAAGAAGTTGAAGAAATGGAATTTGATTATTTCAATGGCTGTAGAACCGACAACAAAAGTTGATGGACTTCAGGATATGCTCAAGCAAAATGTCGGAAGATATTTTAAGATCATGCACGTCGTCTACTTTTCTTTATGCAACTTATCTAAGACAACTATATATTAAACCTTTGTTTCATGTTTGGGAACCTTTGTAAACTTTTCTGGCTTCTATTTAACTATGTTTGATTTAATTTGTTCATAGCCTTTTCTAATAACATAACAATAGGTCACAACTAAAAATGAAACAAACAGGAAAACACGGATTGCAAAGGATTGAAAAACAACAAACATTTACCTTAGTATATTTTGCAGCATAGTTCTTTTATATTGAAGAACAATGTTTCCTTTTCAATCCTCTTCACGATGATTCCTACACAATGTTCAACTGTAAAAAATGTAATCAATGACAACCATCATAACTAAATCAATAATATAAAACAAAGTTTATATATGTACGTAAGCATGGTAATGACAACTGACACAGAAAAAGCCAGAAACAGGGACCTTATTATGTTGCAGCGACAACCAATAGGAGAGAAGAACGATGTTTCCTTTTCTTCACTCTTCACAGTTGATAACTTAGCCCGTCAGACATACAAACAATAATTGCGAATAAGAAGTTTTCAATTGATTAACTCATCAACATTGATAAGGATGGTTTAGGGTTTAGATGAGTTTAAAAAAGATATGAAGAGGTAATCAGATTGGTTTAGGTACCCAGAATCGTAATTATATTCACTATCAAAATGGCGGGTTCTCATAGTTAGAATTCCTATCAATAACTCTATCACAAGATAATCTAATTTACATACTCTGGCCACGAAGCAAGTGAAAATCCAATGATTGCTACGGACCGGAATTTGCGAGAGCTTTGGGGTTCACCTGAGGTACATATTGGAATCGGGATGCCGCCGGGATATTCAAAGTTAACTATAAGCCCTTAAAGTCGATTTTGTAACATAATAATACAGGTTACAGAGGAATTTATAAAAATATAAGGCCCACTAACTTTTAAGGCCCATATTTGTCCGCCTCTATACAGGTCCTCATAATTCCCCCAAATTTTAGGGTTTAGGATTGGGAGTGAAATTGCAAAGATCTTCGATCTGTCCCTTCTTACTCATCTCCTATTCTGATTAGCACTGAATTACTACAATGGACGGCTATGACCCTTACTACCACGAGACGAAGAAGGCGTACAATCAAATTGAAAGCGTTCGGCTCCTGTCTGAGTTCGGTGTTGGATTCGTGATGTGGTGTCCTTGCGGCGATGCTCTGGCGGAGCAATTCTTGGAAGGAGAGAAGTACTGGATGTGCGAGAAGTACAAGATATAATCCTCAGCCCGATTTTGAAATACTTACCCTCCGGTGATATGGTAGATGCTGAATATATCGTAACATGATTGTTGACATATCTGATCATAAGCCTGAATGGTTACACTTAGCCTTACTCTTGATTGTCTGTTTCTTTCATGACAACAGTTCGACACCGGCTTGCATTACCGCAAAAGATGGGATACTGCGGTTACAAAGGAAATCGAGAGGTTGAAGGAGCAAAACGAAATTCGTGAGAAGAAAGTTAAAGTCCTTGGAATTCAGCTAGAAGAGACGCAGAAGAAATTGGGGAAAGAGATTGAGTCGAGGGCAAATGTTGTTAGAGAAGTGTACGACATGATCATGGATGTTGTTTGCGGGTGCGATGAATGCAAGAGTAAGGTGAAGACTGCGTTGAATATGCATTTGTAAGCCCGCTCTATCTAAAACAGTCTCGTTATGTTTGAGTCTAGGGATGCATTTTCGTGTTTTTAGAAAGAACCTTGTAATCTGGCTTAATTAACAAGTTTAAAAGACATACTTTGCGTTCGTGACATAACCATAAGCCCAAAACATACCAAGTTTAGCATAAACTTAACATAAATATCCGAAAACAACATAGTTTACGAACGAAATAAAGAGTCTTGTGTAGTACAAAGGGGAGAACATCTACGCCGTCGAAAGAGCATCTGAATCATCCACCGCTGATATCTCCATTTCCGATTCATCCCTGCTCAATTGTCAAACAAGAAAACGGTTCGTCACCAAGCAGAGCAGTTGTGTTATCTCATAATTATATTCACTGACTTGCGCTATCTAACCTTCGTTCCATTGCATGGGCGTCACCGCCAACTCCAGGGAATTCCGGATTGAGATAAAAGCGACAGTATTTTCCTCCATCAACGATCATATTCTCGGCTAACCCACTGTACATCTCTGTCAATATCAGAAGGAGTTTGTCATTGCCTATTACATTAGCCGTACACCATAAAATAAACCCGTCCGCCAGACGTATACTTACTTCGCGATGCAGAAACCCTCCATTCACTTAGGAGAATCCTAACATCACCATCGGGTATGAGCGACCATTCGAGGGAGAATTTCTCCGTTACTCTCCCATAGGCGATGCAGTATAACTCATTGCCACTGTTTAACATGACATTGCATATCCTTATTAATAGTTAGTGGATGCAATCCTTATTCATAGACTGATATACATTTTGCAATAAGATGTGGAATCTCAAACCTTTGGTCCCGGATGGTGAATGGGATAGATCTCTCAGCATTGGCGCTATTCTTCGCAGGGGAGAGCTTGCCAACGATGTGGATGGTCCCGATCAGATCTGCGAGTTCATAATTTCGTATGTGAATAGCGTAAAGAATCCGTAAATCATATAAACTATTGCTAATATGGCTTACCTATCGGGTAAGCAATATTAAAGAATCCCGACATCACATCCTCGAAGAGCGCGAAGTTGAAGAAGTGACGATCCGTAAGCGGCGAAATCGGAGATATGGTCGCCGTTGATGGAAGGACTAACATGTACGGGTGCGTCGAGAGGAAGTGGTTACAGTCTATCCAGTTTGAGCTGGAGACGCAGACGCCGGAAATCTGGGCCCATGATCCCTCCGGAAGCGAATCGAAAAGGTTAATAGCCGGCCTGTTGACAGTTGCATGTATCTTCGTTCCCTGCAATTTATATGTGGGTATTAGAGACAGTGCGTTTACATATCGAAAGGTAAATAGGTTAGTAATAATCAGATATGGATGGAAACTTACTTCTTCATCCACCAGAATGAAGTTAAGAGTCCGGCCCATCGACGCATCCCAGTCTTCCACTCTCCGGCTTTTGACGGGGGGTAAACGTAGATAGCTCGCTGAGAAGGGAATACATTTCGCTTCGGTTTGCGAGAAGAAATTTGCAGAGGAATATGAAAGAGAGTCAATAGTCTAAGATCTTTGCATTTTATAGGCGATGAAGTGGACGATGGCGACGTTTGGAGTTGCTACCGATCAGTTTATAGGGGCATTTGCGTAATTACACGGAAGAATAATTACGTTTATGGGGAGTTGCATATATGTAAACGCACGTGTCACCTAGGCGGCTGGTAGATATCTATCAAATCGGTCATTTATGGACAATCTGTAGCTTCGACTAAGTGCAATAGTCCCCTCAATTCTAATTAAATGTGTAAGTCCATATTAGAAAATACCAATTATTACTAACCAAAGTAGTAGATAATACTTCCTGATAATTCCACTTAATTCCTGCATCAGTCAATGCAATGAAATGTACTAATTCCAGCAATAATCAATGTAGAAATCCCAGATACGATATTAAACCGACGTCGTTTTAACAGTTACAAAAATTAAATTTGAAAATTCACTATAACATCCAATTAAACTTCATATGTGGAGGAGACCAAGTCAGATCTGCAGGAATACTGTGTGAAATAGAGAGAAAATTTTCGAAACGACGCAACGGAAACCCTGAAAATTACAAAAACCCATATCAAAGTTTCAAACCCCGGTTAACATATTCCGAAATGGTCGACCGCAGAGTCGAAGATAATCCGAACGACCCCGCTGCTAGAACCGATATCCGCCGTCGACTGAGAAGTGCCGATAATGATGCGGAGCCCCCGGCGACTCCGACGATTCCAGAAAGTAAGTGCTTCACCAAACTAAGGTGTTATTGCAATCGTATTGGTTGATTTCAACTTGGCTGGGAATGATAAAATACTTTAGATTAACCCTAATTGGCGAATTCAATTGATTTAGATTTCGAAAATAATTGTTTGTAATTGTATTAATGGTTTGCATGATAGAAACTCGCTTAATTGGAAGATGTCGGTTCTAATTTCGCATCGACATCGCAGGAACAGAATCCAGCGGAAGGGACGAAGTCCCCGAGACGAGTGGGAAGGTCATACTCGAAGAAACCCTCCCATCAAGGGTTTTTGCGATGGAATGCTATCCAGAGGCAGAGAGGCTGAACATATACTCGAGATCAAACGTTATTGGTCGCGTGGCTCATGCGTTGGGTGGAACAGAGTCTCTGGAAACTATTCTCGGATCGCAGTTTAGACAGCTGTTCATGTTGGCTGTTGCTAGATGTCACAACTCAGGGAAACTAATCCACTCATTGCTCGCGAGGCAGTTGATAACGAAGAAGAAATACGAGTTGTGGTCAGTTTTTGGAGGCAAGCCATTGAGGTTCTCCATCCGTGAATTCCAACGAGTTACAGGGTTGAAATCCTCAAAAATACCCGGAGGTCACTCACTTGTTCCCGTAGTATCGAAACAACGGTCGAGGAAATGGAAAGAGCTATTTGGGCCTCATTGTATGCACGTGAGCGTGGACGACGCATTGAACTTGCTGGAAGACCCACACCTCGCGGAGTGTAAGCGGTTGCCGATAGCTTTGATAGTTCTGGTAGACGGTGTCCTGGTTATGAACAAGACACGGAAGCTCACACCGGCGTACGTGGATATGCTTGAAGATGTACAACCTTTCCTAGATTTTCCGTGGGGTAGGTTATCATTCATCAGAACCCTATCCCGTTTCGGCCCAGAGCCGTTGTCCACGAAGACTCCGGATCCAATAACAAAGCTTAAGAACCGGCTCAGGCAACAAACCTCTGCATGCTACGGTTTCCCACTAGCACTACAGCTGATAGCTTTTGAGGCGATCCCACTTATACTTGAAAAAATCCCTGATTCAACAAAGACGGCAACTTTTCTAGAAGAACCGCTAGCCTGTGTAACCCCAGCCATTCTGTTAGAAGCTGAGGATATCTTAGAGGTGGAGCACAACCCGAAGGTACGTATTGGTGTTTGTTATTTATGGTAGTTGAAACTCGTTTTGGTTTGGTGTACGTTTTGATGTGTTGGTGTACGTTATTTTCTAGTGGTGGACGATGCGATTAATTGACTGAGTAGTTGGTCGTGTGAACAGCTTATCGTGCAAGGGTACCTCCCAGAAGACGAAGACTCAGATCTCGATTGGGACAATGAAGTTGAGGACGACACAGTCGATCGCATGGTTGAGCTGCTCCGATCAGGACATGTGTTCACACCTCATGAATTCCGTGGAGGAGATTCTTCTTCTCGTCATGTCACACGACAAACCGACGGTGGATCTGCGAGTATGGGAGACACACCTGGTGCAGCCTCTAGGGTCAAAAGGAAACCACATCGGAAGAACCAGAACTGTAATCCTGGGAAGAGAGCTAAAAGACCCTCCGGAAGAGATGCGAATCAGGAGAATGCACCGACTTTCGTGGAGAACATGGCAGAACTGAAAGAGTGGATTACTGGTCAGCTCCGTAATTGGAAGGACGAAGTGGTGGAGTTGATTTCTAGCAAGCTCGAGAAACGGGATGGAGGCGATGTGAAAGAAAATGTGAAGAAAACAGATCAGGAAATTGCGAAGGAGGCGCAGGAAAACAAAAAAACGAAGGAAAACGTATTGCACCATGTAGGAAAGGGTGAGGCTAGAGAAGAAGATAAGCTCAAAGACAGTGAGGAGGAGATTGATGATGTTATTGCGGTGGGAGTGAAAGCGAAGGTAAAAGTTTGCGACGCAAACAAGGCAGGCACGAGTCGGAGAAGATCGAGCAGACTTAAGGGAAAGGAGCACGCGGATTCTGTGAGTCTAGATGCACCTTCCCTGCACGATGAAGAGGCAGAGGGAAGTGGCCAGAAACAACAACTAGAATCTGATAATAGGGATGAAGAACTCTCAACCTACGATGTCTAGGGTAATCCAACTACAACTCCAAGACAACAGCCCGAAACCGACGACGTTGGGGGCGTGCAGGATACAGAATGCAAGGAGAATGAGGACGAGAGTGATGATGTTATTCTCGTTGGTATGAAGGCGAACGTACAAGAGAATGACGCATTTAAGGCATGCACACCACTGAGGAGATCTATCAGACTTAAGAGAAAGGAGCTCGCGGAATCTGTGAGTGTAGATGTACCTTCTCTGCAAAAAGAAGAGAAAAAGGGGAGTGTGAAGAAACGCAAACAAAAATTTGATGTGCCCAATAAAGGGGCATTTGAAGATAAAGAAACCTACGATGAATGGGGTAATCCAAGTACTCCTCCACACAATCCGCCCGACCTTGGAGGCGTACAGGATACAAAATGCATCGCCAAGCAGGGTGGTTTCGAACAGGAAGATCACCCCGCAGCCGTTGGACCTGACCAGACGCAGCAGATGGTACGTATATGCTTAAATTATGTCAATATAAATGTAAGAGGCCCGTCCACCTCTGCCGTGTACACCGTCCACCTGTAGTGTGTACACCGTACCTAGGCTTGTACACCGTCCACCTTTAACTATGTAGTCCGTCCACCTAGGCGAAACTAATGCTGTATTTATTACAGGATATGGTCCCTTCGCCACAACAACTTCAGATGATTGTTCACAGTGGACTAGGTATGTACTCCCCTATTCAAGCAAAACCTATTCAGCTGGTCGTTCGCACCACACCTCCCGATAACAGGTCGCCTCCAGAGGGATCACAACAAGGAACCCCAGATAACGCTCACACTGGCCCTTTGAATGGGCGTGGTCAGAAGCGTGTACCGCAGAAGTCTGACAAAATAAGAGGCCCGTACACCTGCGAAGCAAGGGTATCTCATCTATTTGCAAGTAGCACGAAACCCGCTTATGCACCTATTGAACCTCTTAATGCCAACAAATGGGAGACATTCAGAAAAACTCTGGGAAGGGCGAAAGCTACGTAAGAATTTTTCACTTACATAAAGATTCTGATTATTTATATGGATTGCGACTGACATGATTGTCTAACCATGGTAGGTCCTTCGATATCATCACGGGGCAGACTGTTTCGAATGGATTCTTCCTCCAGATTGCGAAGCCAACACAGTGGCTCTCAACACCTATACGCTAATAGATATATATTGAATATCTTTGTATCTATATTTTGACAGGGTCGTATGTAGATATGTAAGAGTGATTGATACTTTGTTTTATAGCATATGCAGGTAATAACGGCACTCCTCCTCAGGCGACTAGGGGAAAGTTTACTGGAAGAGAGAGCAGTATTCATAGATCCATGGTTCACGAGCTTCCTCGTGTCAGGATATCCTCGGTTTAAAAAAATTCGGAAGAAAGAGAAGTGTAATTGGTCAGCAAATGTGGAGAGTTTCGTCACAGGGAGAGTCGGTTGATCTGGCAAGCAACTAAAAGCAGTTTTTGTCAAACACGTGGACCGTGTGTACACTCCAATGAACTGGGGTAACACACACTGGGTTGGTCTGCTCATCAATCTACGCCTCGCAACCATAGAGATTTACGATTCTTACAAAACCATAGCAGAGACAGACCAGCAAGTTGCTGACCACATGGAACCTCTTCTAGTTTCACTGCCCTGGGTGATGAAGCGGTACTTGCCAGCGGAAATAGCTGACTCCATCTCAACCGCTGCGTACACGTGGAGGCGGGTGGACGGGATATACCAGAACTTGCGGAGCGGTGACTGTGGACCGTGTGCAATGAAATTCCTCGAGATGCACGCTGCGGGAATTGACGTCGACGACATGGGGAAGCTCACAGACAAAGACGTCGATACGTTTCGTGCCATATACGCAATGGACTGCTACGAAGAGTTTGTAGGGGATCCAGTTGTGGTTAACAAATGAACATTACGTTAATCATGGTTCTTGTACCGGAGTTTAAAAAACTAGATTGATTCGTGTATTGAAATTAAATCGTAAGGTGGACACACTCCATATATGTTATTTGTTTGGATTATTCATAATTAAATTTTGTTGTCTCGGAAGACAACCGATTTGATAATTATCTAACAACCGCCGAATAAGATTTACTCTCTGCGTTAAAATCCTCTTAAATATGGTACAACCAATAACTCATTAATAAGTCACTGTATTAAGGTCATATTCTTTGTGAAACACAATGACTTAGGCAACACAGTCTACACCTGCCAAAAGGTATTGATGTGCCGTGTCAAGGGTTATTTTCAATTAGTTAATTAAAACTTGATTTGACATATTTTCCTTTAATGCAAAACGTGTATATGTGGTAAAAACTAAATAAAAATGCAGGCTGAAACTCCTTTTTAAGAAACCACTAAACCTACATTGAAGCCCTAAAAGTGGAGAGAGACTGAGATGAGATAAATTTCCGCCGAAGACTTCCTTGGCAAAAGAAGAACAACGAAAATAATGGCAAACTTATCCAGATTGAACCAGTTGAATCCTCGACGGTCAAACTGGGAAGTCATGGTCAAAATCCTGAAGAAGTGGGTAGAGATTAGACAGTATCAACCAGATGTCCTCCACTTCCTGCTTAAGGATAGACAGGTAAGCGATTATCTTCCATTGTTGTTTCTTTTACGGGGTACTCTGTTAGAATCGAATTATCACCATCTATATTGCTTACAAAATCGTTTTCCGTTTCAAAACCATATGTCTGATTAGTGGGACAACGTTTTGTTTGTTTGCGTTTATAACATATCAAATCTGAACACTTAAACATGTCCAAATTATAGCTAAACTACCCTAAACGTTTTATTTGTATATCTTTTGCATACAGAGGACCAAGGTTCATGCCTATGTCAAAGTGGATCGAGAGTTGTTCCAATATTTCAATCAACGCATGTACGAGGGTCAATGGAAAATCCTGAAAAGATTCATTGTGGTAAACGCACCTGAGTCGGTTGGAAGATTCGCGGATAATCCCTTTGAGCTAATTATCAATGAACACACGGACTTGGATTCAGCACAGGGAACCGATCTTCCTCACTACATGGAGTTTGAAGATTTCAAACGAGTGAAGGCAGGGCAGCGCTTGACACCTAATCCATTAGGTAATGACACTGGACTCCGATTTCATTAACTACCATTAGGTCTTTGTATAGAGACTGATAGGCGAACTAAGACAACAGTGAAACAGAAACTGATATTTTGTGGCTGCTTCGTTGTAGATTTCATAGGTTATCTTGATTCCGTTACGAAACCTACTTGGGTTCACGACGCTACATTCACTTTGACTGACGAGAAAACAACCGCGCGGATCGAATGTGGCCTCAAAGACACTTCGTAAGATGTTCACCTTATATGATCCCGTTTATACATACTTTCATATTCATGTACAATCACATTGTTAATGACTTAAAATACCCTGTCATTTTGCATTGTTTACTAGTGGAACGTCTATTAAGTGCGTGGCCTACGGTGAGTTAGCGTTGCAAATCAATGATAGGTGGTTTAAGAACGGCCACAACGAAGTCATTATGACCTTAAGAGACTGGAAACTTGCTTACTCCACAAGTAAGTCAGATTTGTAAATACTTACTCGGAAATTGGATAGCAATTCCATAATCAAATCGTTGAGTAAATGTTTTTAACAATCTTAATCTTATGATGTACAAGGAACTGGGGAGTATAAGATCAAGTCCATCCCCGGGATATCTCGGTTTGAATTCAACGCAGATTTGTATGATGTTGATGCTTTCAGGTGGAAGTAGTAAGTACTTTCAATTCATGTTTAACTATAAAAGCAAAGCAGAGTAGTTTATATTTTCATAATCAAATTGCAAAATCATGTTTCAGTTTCGTACTGGAGGAGAAAAACTCCGCAGATGATCAGAGTAGCTCCTCCTCCTCTGATTTGTCTGTTTCATCAACCAGTTCTGATTCAAGCGGCTCAGATGAAAGCGGCGGTGGTGCTGGACCATCGGGGACGGCATCGAATGGGTCAGGAGATGCAACAGAAGTTATAATAATCGACTAATAATAGACCAGCAATTTCGGAAACTAGGAGAGCGTTGAGCGATTCGTCTTAATGTTATTTCCTTCATAAGTTTGTTAATCATGAATTGTTTGTGCTTCAGATTAAGCTTTTTAATGGTCAGGATATCGCCTCTCTATGCTTCGATATGGCTTGCTAATGCCAAAAATATTGATTAGGCTTATGCTTTTGTTATTTTCTCGTACTTTCTTTGTTAATGCAATGGATTTGTCCTGCTAATTGCCATTATTATGTTGTTGTTTATGCTATTTCGTTTCTTAATTAGACAAAGCAGTACCATACAGGATCTAAACCACAAACCAGTTTTTGCATCGAAAGACATTACCATCACAAAGTACATAGACACGAGATCTAGGCTGACATGAAATAGAAGGATAAGACCACTCCCAAAACGCAAATAGTCACGCTTTTGCAGCAACTCATGCCAGATTTTACCTTCTCTATATCTTCCTCACGACGTTTGACAACTGCCTTTAGCTCCTCTACCTCTTTTTTGCATCCTTCTGCAAGTGTTTTCATTGCCTTAATTTCATCTCCATACCGATTTACTACAGCTTCACATGTTCTCGTTTCCATTGCTAAGTTAAAAAACTCCTCTTCGATCTTCTGAATCACCCTTTCAACCTCTTCCATCTCTTCAACCATTGAAATGTCGGTCCATTTGAACAAATGGTTCTTATCCTACACCCACAAGTTTAAAAATCAAATTACATCATATGACCCTTATCAAAAATCTCAAAGAAAATCTCTTATAAATCTTACCTCTTTGGAACGAAATGGACATATATAGTAAAGTCTACCCGGATTGGGCACGGATTCTGAAGTCCTAAGCACCGTTACTTGTCCACATCGACACTTTCTAGGGATCCCTTTCCCTCCGTCAACACCATTGCGTCTTATGTTGCTCACTCCTTCACAATAACGAAAAATCAGCCTACATAGTATCAACTGTTACAACAGAATCTCGAATTGCTCACCTGAAGTAGATGAAGAAGAAGACATCTCAAACACTCAATTTTTGTTCTCTCTAGAAACGTACCCCAATTAGTCGAGTTCGTCAATTTTGATGGGTTGAAGAAGACAAACAAAACGACGATGTTTTGTTTATTAAGAACAAAACGATGCCGTTTAAGCTAGACAGAAAAGACAAAAAAAAAACGAAAAATGTTGAAAAGTAATCATGTTTTATTAAACGTATTTAATACGGAGGTATTGACACGTACGTCAAACATCATCATATAACCTTCCACTAGTTGGAGCATTTACGGTTTCGTAACTCCCCAGAATGGTAATAATTCTTCCTTGTAGAAACTCAACTGCCCTCTCTTTATTAGATTAATAACTGCTCGTTCTCTAACAACGCAACCTTTCACTTGCTATATACTTCTGCTTTCTTGTATCGCTATCTCTATTCCGTAATCCGCATCAGATCCTCTCTTAAAACAGAGAAAAAATGTTTTCACTTCTCAAAGAGATTCATAGGTTCTCCACTATCCGAAAGCCCGCCACCGTCAGGGTTATGGTTTACCGGAGGGTTGAAGACTGGGATGCGTGGTTTCAGCGCACACTCGACTTCATTCTCGTCAATAGTGAAGTTAGTTACCTTTCCGATCTGTTATAATTATCAATAACCTCGTGAAAGTTGTTTTAATTATCCGATTATCTGGAAAATAACTTTTCATTTCTCAGGGGAGGAAGATACACGCGACCCTCAATACACGGACTATTGACCGTTTTGATTCTCTTCCGGAGGGAGCGTGGGCACAAATATCCGGCGTCGTTGTTTCAACAACGAACTCGAGGAATTGGGACCATTTCCTCTCGACGCACTCGTGCATGCTTGTCCTTCTGTCCGACGCGACCATAATCCCGATTCCGCCTCTGACGAATCGCCAATTCTTCAACTTCACTCACTTCGACGATGTCGAATCCGGATACTTCAACGAATATATCCTTACTAAAACCGAATATATTTAGCATCTATCGTATTCGTCTGGGGACATGGTAATTGGTTCTTCCCATGTGTTGAAATCGCAGACCTTATCGGGACTATCAACTACGTTGGAAAGCTCTCACCGAAGAAAAACAGCGCAAATGCTGAGAGATCCATCCCATTCACCATTACGGACCACAGGTTTTGAAATCGCTCCCCGTACTAAGTCAGTTTCCTAATATTTTTGAAACAAATATTGTTAATTGAGTGTACAAACGCCTAAACCAGGGATAACGAACTCTATTGCATCGCATATGGGACCGTGGCTGAGAGGTTCTCGTACGAATGGTCTCTCCCTCGTGAGGGTGTGGTGAGGATTCTCTTGAGTGAATGGAGGGTCTCGCAGTCTCGAAGTAAGTGTACCGCTGGTATACGGGTTTATGGTCTAGGTTTTCTAGTGGTGGACGTCCTTTATTAAAGTCGATCGAATGTTTTATTGTCTTCTGATAGTGATTAACACGATGGAACCCGAGAACATGGTCGTCGATGGAGGGAAATATTGCCGATTTTGGTTTAATCCGGAATTCGCTGGAGTTGCTGAACTTGCAATGGTACTGAGTTGAGATAACGCAATTCGCGTAATGCTATTATTTATGTAGCTTACTTGGTATAACTGGGATACTATTTTGAACATTTTTGCAGGGTTGATTGTAGTATATGGCAATAACAGCTGTGGAGACATCAGAGACAACTCAAATGCGTAGCATCTGCCCTCTCTGAACTCTAAAAACTCCTCTCTTTTTTTATCTTTAAGCTATGTTGTCTAAAAACTCTCCGTTTGTCTATGTTAATTTGGAACTATCTGTTT
Source organism: Microthlaspi erraticum (assembly GCA_902728155.2). NCBI lineage: Eukaryota > Viridiplantae > Streptophyta > Magnoliopsida > Brassicales > Brassicaceae > Microthlaspi > Microthlaspi erraticum. The sequence goes on along the minus strand of CACVBM020001126.1, from coordinate 11,518 downwards.
GGTTTATGTTTGATATGTTAAGACAATCGGCAATATAATGTTCGAAAACTTATTTTATGTTGTATTTTGGAGAATTCGGCAAGGGGTATATGTTCATCATCTCAGAAACTGCATCCCGGATACCATCGACCACTAAGTTGTGGAGATAGATAGTTGATTTCGAATTTTCCCTCAGTTCTGCTGTTATTAAAATGTAAACAGAGTAAATACCTGTTTTGCCAAGAACGATCGTAATAATTACCGACCCAACCAGAGTTTTATCCATCCGAAAGAACCACCCGACCCGAACCTTTTAAAACCCTAATTATTACTATCGCGTTACGGAGCGTTAATTTCAAAACTCTCAGAACATTTAGAAATTCGAATCTTCCATTGTGAATGGAGAGTGGCTTTTCGATTGAGAAACTAAAATTCACAACATTTACGCCCTTTCTTCGCATCTACCAATTCGCGTCATCTATTTGAATCGAGCTTACTGTCTCCTTACGGGTAAGCGAAAAATATATCATGTCAGTTGCGAATTGAGTTTCGGATTAGGGTCCCTTCGGATTATTCATCTGATTTTGTTTGTGGTTAGATCATGGCACAGGAAAAAAAAGCGCGACGAGGAGAGTATGCGTCAGATCAAGCCCAGTCGGAAGAAGAAGCTCACCCGGAACAACCCACAGACTTCGATAGGGTTTCTCAAATCGGTCACTCGAAAAATTCCCAATCTGTAATACGAGACACAACCGTAGAAGAAGAAGATTTGTCTGGTAACGAAGAAGAGGAAAACGTAGGTTTTTTACTGATTACATTTCGTCATCGAGTATGTGAATGGTTGGTGGAACACTAGGGTATCTGCGTAGGAGTGCCGCTAAGTAGCTAAAGTAGAGCAACATGTATGTCTCGGTTACGAAATGTTAAAGTATTTCTAAACCCATTGGTAAACTTTTGTTGAATCTACCGGATGACGAGGAGGATCCCCATTCTCAAGACAAGGAGAACCCAGATGATGGGAACAAAGGAACCGGGAAAGAACAAGCTCATCAACCGGAACAACAGACAGTCGGTGAAGATGGTGACGGAAATATTTATTCGTATGAACACGACTCTCTACCACTTCCACCAGAGAAATTTTACTTCAGTCCGAAGCAATATAGGAATAGTTGCAAGATATCATCGAGATGTTATGTGAGGGAAATTGTGGCTGCGATTAAGAAGTACCCCAATGAATTGGAGTTCTTCACAAGGCATCCGCAGTTCAAGCATATATTTCACATCGCAGAGGAGCCAAACCGCAAATCACAGGGACTATGGATGCTGCTACTTCATCATGCCTCGACTGAGATAGAGAATGAGTTGTGGTTTGTGGTAAATGGAGTACCTATTAGGTATTCTATCAAAGAGCATGCGCTGTTAACTGGGTTAGATTGCCATGATTACCCAACCAACTACAACAATTTAAAGGATCCGGAAAAAGGAGATTATAAGTTTGTAGAGAGGTGGTTTAAAGGATCCAGGAGGATTACTGTCGCAGATGTGGAAAAGAAACTAGTTGCAATGAAGAGCACGGTAAACAAGAAGAAGATGGCGCTCTTGTATTAGTTGAGCAATGTGTTGAAAGCGAAGTCTAAGTTTGATGGATACATAGAGCCGTTTCTACTCAAAGTTGTCGATGATTTGAAGCTGTGTGAAACTTTTCCATGGGGCCGCTACACCTTCGATGATTCAATCGCAGAAGTGAAGAAAATCATGAAGAAGTTCAAGAAAGGTATCGTAAAGAAGGGAGATACATGGCGCTTTTCTGGTTTCATTCTTCCTCTTGAGGCATTTGCATTTGAGTGTATCCCTAACCTTGGACGCACCTTCCGAGTCACTGTAGATGCAGACAATGAATGTCCGAGGTTGTGCAAGCACATGTTCAAAGACATTCATATGAGAGGATATAAACTGAAAGACATTAACCATGCAATCGGACTTGACAAGGTCAGCGGCTTCACTCATATGTGGTTATTTACGTCTATGTTTTGCAATTTTTTATATTCGTATCATTCATGCAGGACATCATCAGCATTTTGGAACCAACAACAGACGAGGAATCCCTGATGGAGCTTATCATCGATCCTGGATGTGATGATGGCATAGGTTATGTAGATCCTATTGTAGATGGTTGGAGAAACCATCTAATAGTTCAGAAAAAGAAGTTATGGTGGGAATCTTTATACAAAGAGGAGTTGGCGGGAAGAGATATTACCGAGAATGTAGAAGAAGAAGAAGAAGAAACTCAAAAGAGTGCAACAATTGTGGAGCTCAACGAAGTGATAAAGGCATTCGCAAATAGAATGGACAGAATGGAAGTTGTGACAAGGGAAATACAGGATAAGTTTGGTGATTGGAATGAGAGACTTGTAGATGTTGAGAGGTCTGTCAAGGACCTGCGAGACAAAGCTGTAGAGAGTGCACCATGTAGTTTTGCTTTAAGACTTAAGTAATGTAATGTAAGGTACAATTAGGCTTTCCGCGGTTCAACTTGGTTGCGAAATCTGTATAACCTGGTCTCTGTTTGTTCAACTCCTAAGGGAGTCCAGAAACACTTTGTTTTCACACCCACTAATGGTTTTTGTTGGTTCATCTGCTTTGTTGTTGTTTTCTGTTCCATTATTGGGTATAAACCGAGACATGCTAACTAAGTTGACAGAGTTTTAATTGAGTCAAATACACACGCATAAGAGGAAACATATGGAACCATGATATGAGAAAGGGGACCAAGCAAGGTTCAATTTTTAGGACATATAAACTAAGGCATAACATAAAGAGAAACAAGTCCTCATACAAAGCTTGAAAAAACGGATAACGGTCTTCTTCCGAGTAAACACGCTTTGGTGAACATAGAGACTGACGTCTGCCACTTGATTCTGAGCAGTTACTTGAACCAAATTATGAAAAGACCAAGGAATAGAGTAAATGTAGCAAGCACAAATGTAATCTCCAGTCTTGTGCTCCTTGAGCAGATCACGAACCAACACCTCCGTCTGCAGAAAATCCTCTTTTATCTTCACAATATCCATCTCCAGATCTTCCTTCAGATCACGGGTTTTTTTTTCCGCCAAAAGTAAGTCGGTCCACAGGATACTTATCTCTTTAAGTGCTTCGTCCGCGTGGGCACATGTGCGGGAATCCTCCTTCAGACTTGTAATGTCAGAGCGCAACATTTCAATTTCCTCTTCGACACAATTATCCCACAACTTGCGAATATGATGCCCAGCTTCCTACAACACGATATGGTAACAACATCAAGTTCTCATTTTTTGCTAAAATATCAACATCAACATGATAGAATTGTCAAAAACTCACATCACGGCGGCGGCAAGTGACAAATCTCATTCCTTTACTGTCTCCGTTGGCGGTCGTCTCAACAAAAACCGATCCACCGCAGTAACACAGATGAGGAATGCCGTCTTCATACTCTCCGAGGAGACCTGGATCTAAAGACGCCGGGGACGGCACGGAGGATGAAGACGTCTCTACCCAACTGTGAGGACCCATTCCCTTGTAAGAAGAAACAGTGATTCAGATAGATACGAAAATAAGTTGAAATATTAAATGACCTAACAGTGAAACTTAATTTAGTAATTGTTCTCAAGACCGTACTAATTCTACGCAAGAATCTAGTGAATCGAGGATATCGAACCTTATTTTGCACCTGGAAGACTGGAATCGGCACCTGCTTCGACTGGAAATGGAATAAGGTCGAAGAAGAGTCTCTCTCTATATATGTGCTCTCTCTAGAAATCGAAACCCGAAAGCTCAAACTCTCTCTTCTCTCTGCTCTTCCCGAATCCCAAGGCCCGGTGTAAAGGAAATACCATTTAAATGAAAAAAAACTAAACTAATTAATTAAAAATTAAAACTCCCTCCAAATTTTCCCGCCGGCGGCGTGGTGAAATTTCGTCAAACATGAGCGTAGTTGTACTCAAGGTGAAGGTTGAACCAAAATGGACAGTAGTTGAACATTAACCGTTTTCGTATATTTCTAGTTGAACTGTGTAATTAAACTTTAATTTCCAGTGGAACAAATGTATTTAGGCCTTATAGTACCCATATAAACGTTCTAGTACGGTTAGATGTTAAGAAACCTACATTTTGGTGTATTCTCGTCAAATTACCATAACAATACATATGTTTTCCTTGTATTGTCATGGTTACTTCATGTCTAAACATTGATTTTTACGTAAAACTGTAAATTGCATCATATTATCATTATAAATCACGGGACTATATGTTAAACATGTGTTTTTGGTAATTGTTAGGTTTATTTCAACGTTATACATCATGTCTTAAACTGATCTATATGATCCCATTTTAAAAACAACAACAAATAGAAGTTGAACCATTACGAATCAGTTGTACCGAATTAAAGAGGACACGTGGAGAGTCCAGATTTTCCCATTTGTCCATCATCTCTTCTCTCTGCTCTTCCCGAATCCCTAGGCCCGGTGTAAAAGAAATACCATTTAAATGAAAACGAACTAAACCAATTAATTAAATATTAAAACTCCCTCCAAATTTTCCCGCCGGCGGCGTGGTGAAATTTCGTCAAACATGAGCGTAGTTGTACTCAAGGTGAAGGTTGAACCAAAATGGACAGTAGTTGAACATTAACCGTTTTCGTATATTTCTAGTTGAACTGTGTAATTAAACTTTAATTTCCAGTGGAACAAATGTATTTAGGCCTTATAGTACCCATATAAACGTTCTAGTACGGTTAGATGTTAAGAAACCTACATTTTGTTGTATTCTCGTCAAATCACCATAACAATACATATGTTTCCCTTATGTTATAAGGGTTAGTTCATGGTTACTTGATGACTAAACATTGATTTTTCCGTAAAACTGTAAATTGCATCATATTATCATTATTAATGTCTGAATATATGTTAAACATGTGTTTATGGTACTTGTTAGGTTTATTTTCAAATTAAACATCATGTTTTAAAAATGTGTTTAAAATTATCTTTTTTTCTACTGTAATTTCGTGGCCGGTTTACAGATGCAATCAAAGACAGTTAAGTGGCAATCCCGGTCTGCAATTTCACGACTCATCTGACAGCGTGGCTTATGGTCTCACTCCGCAAAAACACGTTGAGAGCAACAAATTTCCTTCCTCTCAACCAAAAATTTAGCGAACCCATACAAGTCATGCAGTCACTTGGTTCACTCCGAAAATGTAGTTACCATTACAACCGTCTACCTATATGACGGCGCCTAAACTCAATACCACACAAACATACCATCAACACTACACCAAATTACTTAACACAATGACTCCTAAACTCCTAAACCATTACATTCTTCCTAAACGATGGTTTCACTACTACAACGAATCCAACGAATCCGTCTCCAGCCCCTGCGAAGCGTCATCAGATGTACCACGCGGCACGGGCTTGTCTTTGGGTACGGGCTTGTCTCTGGGATTATCGGTAGCAGGAAGTCAGACAAGTCCACCTCAGCCATCATCTCAGCAGCGTACTTGATACGGATGTCACCCACATTCGTGTCGTCGATGCCGGTCAGAGTCCGTCCAAGAGCTAAACACTCGATGGCCTTCAGGGTGTATACACCGCAGTCCCCGGTTTGATCATTCTGCGGAAGACCCTTTACCAGGTAGAAGTTGTAGGCAATCCCGCCCATTTGTTGCTTCTCCTCTTTTGGTGCGACGTGTCTCAAAAGCAGCGGAACCAGCTTCATATACGGCTTCACAGACTCTTTTACGACATCCACATCAAATGCCGAGTAGATGGAATCATAAACTTTTACCCTCTTAATTAGCAAATCAACCTCAACTGCCACCCAATGAGTATTGAGAATATTATGGGCGATGTACAAAGTGTCAACATCTTTAACCCATTTCTTGTTGGTTACGGCACAGTCTGGGGCAATACCGTTGTAATGGTTCTCGTGCCCAATAGAGAATTCAAACGTCTTCTCGTGGCCGAGATACTTATTTTGTACTCTATACACAACAAACTGGTGAACTGAGGGTCGAGGAAAGTAATCCTCTCGTTTCTATATGGACACGGCCTACGCAATGACCTTTGGCGGAACATGTTCATACCCGCGACCATATGCTGTAACAGGAAAACATTGAATTTATTCACATATTTCATACAGTACATATCATCACATATCTCATACATACATAAAAATTACTAAATTTCACGCATTTACCAAATCGGAAAGCCACCCGTATTCATCTACAGCCCACTGTTGTTTGGGTGTCATTAAGGTTAGGTAGAAATCTGCCACAGGCCTGCTACTTTCGATAGGGTTATCCCTGCAACAAAGATTATCCCATCAACATCATGTGTGCAATGATATATATGTATCCACTCTAATCTACCGGGCTTCTATATAGTGGTGACTTACAAATATGTCTTCACATATTCGAGGAGCGCAACTTTCTTCTTTCTATCGACCTTCTCTAAAGGATCATACGTCGCCTGAGGATTGATTCCGGCTTTCCTTTTCTCCTTCACGGCAGATCTAGGACGAGATTGTTTCGGTGACAAAAGGATGTCTGGCGAAGGCGTAGGCCTCACCGCTTCCTCCTTCACGGCAGATCTAGGACGAGATTGTTTCGGTGACAAAAGGATGTCTGGCGAAGGCGTAGGCCTCACCTTTGCTTTGTCCTGTTTTCCCTGCCTTCCCAGCTGTTGTGCGTTGGCCGCAAATGCTTTCATCAGAAATTCATCGTCTTCTCCATCACTTAGTTGTGGAATTATAAACGGCGTCTTCCCCGCCGGGCGATCACCTCCTAACTTTTCAATGGGATCGTTCAGTTCCAGCTTCCTTCGCGTGGGTTTCTTATAATCGTATGCCGGGTTCCTTATGGTTCTGGTTATAGTAATCCCTTCCTGCGATGTTTCAACCTCTGTTGCAACCACGACTGCAATGGTATTGTAAACATGATTCAATGGTATTTCAAATATGAATAACAAAACCACTGCATTCAAACAAAAACAACTAACCGGTTCCGTACACGCTTCACAACCCTTCTTATTGTCCTTCTCCCCAACAGTGTCAGACTCTGCATCACACACCTTCTCCTCGTCTACTTCATCGCCTACTTCATTCCTTTTTTTCGTCGACCCCTCCTCCACAGTAGTTTTGTTCGCTTCCAATAGTTCAAACTTCCTTCCCAGCTCAGCAAGTTCTCAAGAATAGTGTTAAGCACATTCGCTAGTGCTTCATCAGCAAGGCCTTCGGATGGTTTTCTTATATCTCTTCCATCCCAACCTAACCCATCTTCCGTTTTTTTCTGAGATTCAGAATCACTATAGTCTCTCGGCTCCATCTTTTTCGTCTTCTGCTCTTCCTTCTTCGTACTTGAAATCTTTCGCAAAGGTTTCTCTACCAAATCATCATCACTATCTACCACCACTTCTAACTTTTTCTTCCTCTTCTTTTTGTTCAACAGTTGCTCTTCTGTTTCCCAGCAACTTTCATCCAGACACCCTCCAACAATATCACGAATCATGTTATCAAGCTTGATATCACCTCCTGCCTCTTCGCCTGCCCAAACGGGATATATCTCTTCCAGAGGTTTCAACACTAACTGCCTAACTCGAACCTGCAAGGGCATTACAAAATAATCTTAGTAAACAAATACATTCTTCTATATTGATCATCATAACAATCGTGTCGTTTACGAATCATAAGAAACAACACGACTGGCAAACGACTAATACCTTATCCAGACCGGTTTTTTTCTTCTCTTCTTCCACTAATGCTTCCAGATTGTATCTGTTGCGACATGATTCCCACCGAAGTAATGGGATTTCAATGTTTCCTCGTCTCTTACCAAATTTCTCACCTATTATTGGAATAGCCTCGTATGCCCATATCAACAGCGCATGTACACATCCGTGTACGACGTACGTCTTCCCATCAAGTTTAGCTACTTTTATGGACTCCATCAACTCCTTAAATCCCACTCTGCCCCAAGGATAACTCTCAAATGACTCCGGAACAAGAACCCTTTTAGCATGCTTAAAAGAAATCCTACTAGACCGAGAAATGCCATATATTCCAATGTGCACAACAAACAGCAGCGCAAGCATTCTCTTCTGCTCGTACGTCCAAGTGCTGCATCTGCCAAGCGCTCCGTTCAACTCATGCCAAGAAGGTCCTTCCCCATCTTTAATGCCGACCAGGTCCCAAAAAAGTGTGTTCTACTTGCAAATCATCATTACGGTCAAACTCTTTACAGTTTAGCTGTGTGATTTCCCCAAACTCGTGGAGAGAAAACCTAATTGGCCGACCTCCAAATAGTGACCATATCTCATTACTCGACTCAATAGCCAATTGATGTGTTAGGAGGTTATGACATGTCTTCGCACACCACATGTAACTCCTTGAGGCAAGCTTCAGAATAATTCCCACTTGAGATGTACTCATAACGTCATTGAAAACTTCTTCTCCTACAGAGTGCTTCAGTTGCCCAAACTCGGTCAACTTGCAGTTGTGATGCAAGCTTCGATCTTGCAAAGGAGATTTTCCGGCTGGGAACAATCTCCCCTGATATTCCCTCCCAATGTAGAAGAACCCATCTCTGCGAAAAAAGTTTACAATAAGATGTCCATTTAAAACTAACCGGAACTCATATATCTACCGCAAGGTCAAGTATCTGTTAATACTAAGAGATAGATCTATACATACTAATAAATCTACCGCCCTTCCTTCTTCAATTAGAACACAAAAATCTATCATAATTGCTCGCCCAATATTCAAAAATCTTTTACTTTTACATTACCTTTCCTTTCCGCTCACGCAGATGTCCCTCCCTCCCGCCGTTACGAATTCGACCTCCTACGCTTCGCTTCCGAGAGACCTGTCAAGAACTCAGTGGTTCAAGTATGATACTTGTCCGACTCCGATACCTCTAATAAAGAAAATTCATCTACAATTTCGCTTACCCGAAACTACACCACCTAAGATTGTATTTTGCTCCGACACTCAGCTAACCATTCCACCTGCAGAACCTGCAAAATTCACCAACAATATTTTAACAAAAATTCACCAACATAGAACTCATCGTATTAATCAAAATTAAATGTTAAAGACCTACATTATCTCTTCGTTGCCTCCGTAAACCTTTCTTCTCAGTCGTCACCGTAATCTGAGCAAGTTGAGTCTCCGAATTTTTCGCCGCCGGTTATCGACCTTTCTCGACATAAACATGGTAAATATTTTTCTTTTACAACTTACTAGGTTACCTTTTTTTTTCTTAATGGCAAAGTCGTTATTAAAAAGTGTGAGCAAGGGTATTATGTCTTTTGTACCTCTTTAACAAGACAGAACTTTCCAAAAAACTATGTGAGTCATTAGGACACTTTCTAAGGTTGTGTGAGTCATTATCCCATATTCTTATTCATAAGAATATACACAAGAAGAGTACAAGTCTTGCGGTGTATGTGAATGACCAAGGATCCAAAGATCCTTTTGTCGGAACCTATACCGCTATACGGTCTCTTCCTCGTGTTGTATAGTATTTCCATGAGACAGGCCACGTATTATTTTCTCACTTAAAAACATACTATAAAATAAATAAACATGTACAAGAATCAACGCCTCCAATTTGCTTTAAAAGGCTTCATCCTGTGAAAAGCTTAGATTTTTCCCTTCCACAAAAGCAGCCTTTTTCACATTATATATTTTAATAAGATACTGCCTAGTTATTTTATTATATGAATGAATTAGAGCACCATACTAGAGAAATGCATCGAGTATGGTCTCTTTTTATTTATTTCCTAGTTTACTTTTCCTAGAGTATTATAAATATTCTTATTTTAGGCTTTTATGAGTATGATTGGAAATCCATCAAAATTCTAGTGGATTTCACTGGTATCCTTCCTACTGTATCATAAATCGAGTTTAATTTTAGCAGAATGTGATGTGTGAATTGTAAAAGAAAAATTAGAATACGATCGGATAATCAGACTATACAAATGGTCTACAATGTGTTAATGTCATGGAAGACATGAGGAATCTATTATTGGCTTTTTTCAGAAGGAGAAATATCTATTAAGAAGAAAATGGAGATAAAAAGAATGGAAAAAACCGTGGAAGCATCTCAATCATTTCATGGGGGCTTTTTGTGTCTTTATGTAGCCGTTCCTTTTACGCTAAGGAAAAGATAGAGCAACTCGTGTATGCATCCAAATTTCTTTACATATTGGATATAATAATGAAGCTTTTTATTACTCTATTAGATAGACCATTGTAATTAGCAGGAGAACTAACTAGAAGAGAAGAGTCGTAATTCAGAAAATATTGGATCTTGGAGGATCCATACTCTATTATAGGATTGTATAATAACTAAGAAGTACCTTTTATGAAATAGTTTTTTTAATAGAAAATTCAAGCCTCTTCTACTATATGTAAATTGTCAATTTCCCAACGCATATTTGTGTGATATAAAAGCGTGGGGACCTCTAGCTCTCAGAAGTTGAAAAAGGGAGATGTGAAAATAATGCAAGATAATAGTTTTTATTAATTGATTTGTGGATTACATTGATTATGCTTTTTGATTCATATATAAAAAACTACCTTATAGGAAAGTCAGGAAAAAAAAACTACCAGCATGGACTAAGGTAGTGTGCGAAGTGCGATTATAATGGTCTTCATCTCTTTTGAACTACTTTATGAAAATTGTTCATCATTATGATGTTCTTGCTTTGAACCTAACTATTGTGTACTACGGTTTAAATAATCAAACAATGAAGTGGGAAAAAGAGAATATGCTTTTCGTTTTGTTGGGTTTTTAAAAGTAACTTTTTGTTGATTTTCCTCCCATACTTTCAAAAGTTTTGTATTTAAATGAAAAAGTGAATTATTTACAAGAATCCTACATGTACGAGACTAGTGGTGTTACGAGACTTAACTACTCTTACAATCTTGATAAAATATCCCGAGGAGCTTAAACTATTACAAATCATTTTTTTCCAAACTGAAGATAATTTTTGAGTGTGGGTTTTATTGGCGTCCATTACCAATTCAGTGGAATAACCAAAGGTGTTAGTAGCAAAAGAAAAAAATGGTGTTAGTAGCAATGTATAATATTACCCATTTCCATCGAGGCTTTGGGGGTGCAACCAATTTATGTCGATGAGAGCTGGTGCAAGTTAATAGGGGTGAAAGTTAATAGATACTGCAAGATTTTAAAAGTTACTATGGAACTTACTTAGAAGCTTCTTTGTCAATGAATCATATGTATTAGCAAAACTAAATAGACGCACTTCATGATGGTAGATATATGCATAACACTCTGAGATAAGTGATCCTCTACAGAAGACAACAACAACCCATAAACTAGTAAAGCTTCCCGTTCAGTATTATAAGCAGACATGGGTAATCTTACACTACAGGAAAAAATGGTATTTTTAACATCCGAAAAACGCTATCTAACCATATGATAGCGTTTTGACAAGCGCTTTATCATCGCCCGTCATTGTAGATCAGACACTTTAGATAGCGG